>CABFVX010003695.1:12083-27346 GCA_902151425.1 Timema shepardi | reverse complement strand
GGGGGGGGGGGCAGAGAGGAGGTAGCGGCACTTCGCGTCGTTTCAGACAGACTTTGAGAATACATTACAGATCGAACGTTGTTTGTTTCAACATTTGTTATTTAGCAAAGAGAGAGAGAGAGAGAGAGAGATAACATATTATGTGTGAATTTAGATCATATTCATAGTCGTAGAGCAAGAAAAATGGCTGTTGTTAATCTTAGGCAACGCTAAGCCAACGTGACCGGTGGAATTGATCTAGCAATGTATTCGACTGTTTGAGCCAGGAAGGTTGATGTTAAAATGTAGACCAGGCTCACTGCTGCATTGCAAGTGCTTTTTATGAAAAAAATTTCTATCCCCTTTCCAAGCAAATGTCGGTGTATTTCCTCTAAGTTCCCTTCCCCACTTCTATAGTTTAAGCTGTCAATAGCTCTTGGTGATGATCGTACTACCACTACTACTACTACTACTACTACTACTACTACTACTACTACTAATAATAATAATAATAATAATAATAATAATAAAAGCTTTCCCCCCCTCTCTTTTCCCTTCTCAGTTTGTTTATACTATTTACTAAAATATGTTACAACCTGTAATAGACAGTTTACATCTATAGAAAGGACAAGATAAGTTAAGTTAGTAGGTAAACGTTCACACTTCCAAGAAAGTGATATTAAGACATCATTTTTATCACTCAAAAGTAAAAAAACAAAAAGAAACACATTTTAATTAATAATTTATTTTAAATCTACAAATGAGCAAAATTTAGCATAGTACCAACTATTTCTTACTGATTACAAGGCAAGATAACACTTAATTTTTCAGTATATCTTTTTAAGACTTCTCTTGTACAAGAAAAGGCCTAACATTTTATTATAACTTTTTATGACTACTACTAAGCAATAAATGGCTTACATATATCATTTTCTCCTTTTAGAATATACTAGTAGGCAAGAAAAGACAAAATATTAAATTATATTTTTCTAAGAATACTTATTAGGCAAGACAAGGCCTAATATTATTTATATCTTTATAAAACTACTACTAAGCAATAAAAGACCAATTTATTGTATTACATTTATATTTATTAGACAATACAAGGCCTAATATTTCATAATCTCTTTATAAGACCACTAACAGACTAGAAAAGGTATAATATTTAATTTTTTGCTTTATATGATTTCTAAGATTACGACTGACAAAGAAGAAGCCCCTTATATATTTGAAGTATGGCTGCTATAACATATGTTACAATTATCCCTTATAAACCTCTCTATATCTATCATGTATTGTCTGTGACTTACACCTAACCCTCGTACTACTTGTAGAGGCAGGATAATAATTCTTACCGTATTAGTATCAAGATGATTATCCTCCTCAGCATCTATCCTAGTCCAAAAAACATTAATGAAAGTTGTGGATACTCTGTATCAAAATAATACGCATAAACCAGGTTTGTGTAAACAAACATAATTTATATTACTAGCACATGGTTTGAACTAGGTTTTATTCCTAGTTTGTAAAACTATCCTAGATTTATAAAACAATTGATTTAAAAATAAAACAACAATGCAATTTGTTTCGATGGTTGAGCCACAACATTGGACACGTGGACTTAATATCAAGCTCGTTTAGTCTAGTTTTCCAACTATGGAAAGGTCAGGGTTTGAGTCCTGGCCGGATGTACTGCGGATATTTTTATTTAAATATTTTACCACACTTTATTTCAAAAAAATATTGATACATATTTTTAAAATCCAACCACCTCTTCCTTACACATTAGAGGAGTTAAAATGTGCACTTACCGGACGAGTAAAAAGATGTATATTTTTTAATATGGCTAATTATTTTTTATATTTATCATAATTTATTTTATATCTAAATTTAATTGAAAAACAACGTTCATATAAAATGTTATCCTTTACTATTATTAGTATTTTTAATTTTATTGTAAAAAGGAGGCCCTTAACTACAATTTTAAATTATTAAATAATCTAACAAACCCATGGCATTTATTATATTTGTGTTTTTAATATATTTTTTAGGTAATGGCCTGGTTCTTTTCCCCCACATCTCACTACCTGTTCACGTTATATGTACGGTATATATACTATATAAATTATGTTAATTAAGTAGAAACTATTAATTGGGGAAGGTTATAAATATACATATAATCTAAAATGTATTTTTGGCAATAGACAGGTCTGAGTTTGAATCCCAGCTGGGTGTACAGAAGGTTGTTTTTCCTAAATAACTTCCCCCTCACCCTCTACATAAACTCAAGTGTATTTCCCCTTATTTCTAACTTACCTATCATCACTATATCGACAGTAATTAATATGCATTAGACATGCTTCAGTGGCCACATGGCTTAAAGCATCACTCTCGCAATAGACTAGACTGATAATTACAGGAAGTTCATAGTTCGAATCTCAGTTGGGTGTACTGAGGGTGGTTTTTAATTATGCATCCGTGAATATGTATATGTGCATGTGCATAGCTCGAACGGGCACTAAGACGTGGTGAAAAAAAGCTTTATGCCTGCGCTTAATACATTGTTTCTATTGCGCTTAAACCCACTTTTAGATTAGTAAACTCAAAATCACTTGTAACTTAACTTATTTTGTTCCAAACGAGGACCAACCTCTGCCTCAACCGGGCTTGACATGCGAGTCCGCTTGAATGTTATTCATTGCCTGAAGCGTGTTGCCACAATGCTCCCGACTACGGCTGAATTCTCATGTTTATAAACATCTAACAGATCTACCCTAAGGTGAATAAACTCCTGATTATTCGTTAGCTGTTTTCGGATTATTCATGCGTACATACAACATTCATTTGTATTTTTCTGTTACGTATGAGCTAGGCTCCCAAACAAACTGTGGGTTTCCGAAGAGTCAGTGTTGTGTTTTAGTATAACCAACATTAAAAACTACGTTTTAAGTAAAACTGCTTGTTAAATAAGTGTTAACTTGTTATTGTGATTGGAGATTACAAACACCACTATATTGGATTATCCATACTTAAAAAATATCCATCCATACATATTATCTCTCTAATTATCCCATATAGTCAAAGGTATGATGTATTTAATATACTCACCGGGCCATTAGAAAATATATTAATATGAGTGCAGGAGATACAAATTAGTTTAACCTAAGATTTCACATTTATCTCTTAAAGTGGGAGTGTAGGGAAATAAACTTAAGGGACATATTTTTGCAGTCTTTATAGTAAAACATTTTTTGGCCAAAATAAATAAAATATATCTCCAGGAAAACCCAGAGTTTTATTTTCTTCGTTTGGTGATATCAACAGTTGTTCAATATTTATCATGAGCATAGCGACAGTAGATTAGAAACCTTTTAAAATAAAGATAAAAAGTTGTCATTAATCTCCAGGACACCTCCAGAACTGTTTATGTCAACCTGGGAAAAAACTTAAACTCCATGTTTCTACAGGAGAATAATCTGATTTCTTTTAACAAAAACAAGTTTGATATGATAACTGCAAAACTACTAGCCTTAGTTCACGTTCCCTTCACTCCAACTTTAGCAACCAATCATTTAAAAAAGATTATTTGGGTATTAAGAAAATACTTTTAAAATAGATTAATTTATTTTGAGCAGCCCAGGTTCGAACAACACATCAGATTTTTTTAAAGTTTAGCACCGCGTCTCAATATCCGTTTGTTTTATGCTCTTATGTACTAATTACACTAATCGTTTAAGGGATGAGGAAAGTTATACCTATAGGATGTGTACCCGAATTTGCGTGGAGGGAGAGGGGAAAAACATTTTGAAAACTCTACTCAGTAATATGACTGAGATTTGAACCTTGATTTCCCCTTCATCAACAGTCTAGTCTAATGCAAGAGTAGTTTGTTCCAGTGGTGCACAGCCTTTCAACACTCAAGGGCTACTTTTGATTTAACTGATCAATGGCGGGCTGCAAGAACCATCTCCTCTCCCCTCAATTGCCAAACACACATCTAACTTTTCTAAATTCAACCAACAAGCCTTAAGTTATTGCGAGAAATTTATTTTTGAAAAGTGCACTTATGAGTGATATTAAAATAATTTTAGCTACATAATTAATAAATACATATTACAATTTAGATATTAAATTCCAAATTAAAAATTTTAATTTGTAATGAAACACTTTAAAAAAACACATAATTGAATTTAGAGTACATTTATTTAAAAGAATGCACAGATTTACAAAAGAAAAAACGTAAAATAGGCCACCAATAATGTTTAAGTCTTATAATAGGCCTAATGAGAAAATTGAAACTATTTTTATTAGTCTGTAAATATCTTGTTCAATGCTAGAAAGAGCAATTAGTAAGTTTCTCTCCAAATGGCCATCAGTCAGACGGTAACGACATCTTGATTAGATCTGTTTTATCACAGAAAATGACTGTTCTTATAAGTAGGTGGTTCCTAATAATATTGCCGTTTTTAGAACATGATTATTCAGCACTTCCATGTTCTTAAACAAGTATTTTTTTTATAAAAATCCAGTAAAGAAACTTCTGATAATTTTATCTTTAATTCATTGTCATATTAACTGCATCCAGAAATCGATGGACACTGTCTCAATTACAGTAGTGAACGGTAGACCAAACATGTCGAACGATTTCTCAAATGATCTCAAATCTTGAAACCAACATATAATCTCATTTTGAAGATTCTCTAAAAGTGATGCTCATTTAGTGAAGTTAATGGGTGCTTCTTTAGAAATTTCTGCAAAATGGTTAATTGTAAGAAAATTCTCTATCTGCCCAGATTTCAATTGTGACTGCCATAATATCAGATTAACCTCAAACTATCATATTATCATCATATTATTTTCCTTGGATCATATTATTTTTCCTTGAATCTTTATATTTAGATCGTTAAGATTTTGGGTCATGTCAACAAAGAAAGATAAATCACACACCCAATCATTGCTCTTAAAGTCTGCTACCAGATCCTCACTATGACTTTTTAAAAAGAGAAGTATCTCTTGACGCAGCTCATACACTCTTAAAAGCATTTTTCCTGCACTAAGCCAACGAACTTGTGTAAAATAAACAACATCGCCATAATGATAGTCTAATTCTGACAAGAATTCTCGTAACTGACAAGTGAGTCATCTGGTACGAAGAAAATGTATTACATTGACTACTACTGTCATCACGTGATCCATATTAATGGTCTTTGCACAAAGGTTTTCTTGGTGTAAAATACAATGGCATACGACAATATCACTGCCCATGTATTGCACTCTGTTGCTAAATAGTTCACAGTTCCTTGCTTTTTTCCCAAAATAGCTGGCACGCCATTTGTTGGAATATCGTTTGATATCTTTAGGCTCAAATTATACTTTTCTAAGATTTTTTTCACTTCACAATAAATGTATGAGCCTTTGGATGTATCTTTCATAGGAACAAACACCAGCGATTCCTCTGTAATATTAAAATTTCTATCTAAACCAAGTATAAAAAGTGAAAACCACTCAGTGTCAGCGACGTCTGTGTTTTCATCCATGGCCAATAATAAGTACTTACATTCTAATACTTTTTCCTTAAATGTTTTTTCAATGCCTGATGTCATTTATTCTGCTCTTCTGGATACTGCCATACGATTAAGATTATTTTTTGAAATAATACTTTGTTCTCCGAAAAAGCTATATGTGCCACTTCTTCCATACATTCTTTAACAATATCTCCATCTTTGTATGTCTTAATTTTTTTTAATTTACAACATTTTTAGATACAACCAAACTTGCTTTAACGGCAATTTCTGAGTCATCAGTTACTTTTAAAAAATGAAAAGAATTTGTTGGCTTGTTATTTACGTTGCAGTTCTTTTACCTTATCCTTTCTCATATGTCCAGTCAACGCGTTGTATTGGCCAGCATGTTTTGTATCGTAATGTCTATTAAAATTGTACTACTTCATTACAGTCACTGTTTTTTTTACAAATTAAACATGTTGCTTTGACATTATATTATATGAACAAATAACTTTAACTCTGTTTTTCCTGAAATACACGGCACTCGTCAGTCACTTTACGCTTTTTTTTACAGATATTATCGTAAAATGTTACAAAATTAACTAATCACGCCAAGCTGGATGGTGAACAATAACAAACAATAATGCGTGTATCGGCGTCAACCGTCAATTGACTGAGCCAACATTACAGGAATTGCTGATACAGCTTGCGCATGCACAGACAGCAGTCCTCCAATACCGTTATCACGAGCCTAGATTGTGGAGCGATCGTTTTGTTTTTTATTTTATTATTTCTATAATGTAATGTAAACTAATTTAATCTACAACAAATCAACGGGTGATGCGAAACAAGAAAATTTGATTTTATGGGTGGGTTTCCGAACACAATTTTATATTATATCGAATCTTAAACTCTTTTCTCCTTATCCATCTCGCGGGCCACATGAAAAGATGTCGAGGGCCACATGCGGCCCGCGGTCTGCGGGTTATGACCACTACCGTTTAGACCATGCGGCCACCGAGCCGTGTCACTCAGATATTGTATTGCATATAAGACAAATGGACAATCATACTGCATAATATATGATTATTTATATTAATTCTCATTAATAGGTGGCAATGGTACTATAGGCTACTAGGGCATCGGGCTAGTTGAGGTGAAGAATACCAATCTATATATTTAGGATGGTTTTCAGAGGTTCAACCATGAACCATCCAAATGCAGAACATGGAGAACAGGCCCATATACAGTTGTATACAAAACCCTAAGGATTCTAACATTTAAATACAAATATATTAATTCCATTTTTTCACCCCGTCTTACAACCTCTCTAAGATATCCACATTTAACACAACTAATGGCGTAAGTATGAGTAAGCTAGAATTGAGAGAAAATGTATTCGCATTTGTTGGAGGAAGAGTGGGAAACAATTTAGGAAAATAAACACTCAGCATATTCTCCGGGATTCTAGCGTTGACCTTTCCATCACTGGCAAATCACATTATACGAGCCTTACGTTGAGTCCGCATATCCACCGATGTGGGTGTTATAAATATTACACTAAATGTAGTGTTGGCCAATTGAATCGTTTGATTCTGATTTACGAAGTTTTTTCAAGTCACGGTGTGCGTTGAGATTCCCCCATTTCTTGGCTTTCTATCCTCCTTCCAGGTGAGTGTCAGTTCAGTTATTTTTAGTTTCTAAACCCCTCCCTTCACACTAATGATAATACAACTGAATCAAACGTAGCTTTATATATATTTCCCAACACGTCTTTCTACATGATTGGACTATATTTTGTAGCTTATTTTACTACTCTAGGTAGGTAGAGATGAGGAGTGTAAAAATTAGAGAAACTGTACTTTCATTTGTGTTAGGAGAGAGTAAAAAATCATTTTAAATAGCTACTTTCAGTAAGCCAGGTCTGGATCTCAACCCCAATCTACCTGTCATCAGGAAACCACATTAAATGAGCTCGACATCTACAGTAGATCACATGCACAGCGACGTGGGTAGCCATAAATTAAATAATTATCTCTCGTTTTTTTAAAGTTTATCTGTCCTTTTACATTTAAAAAAATCGTCTGACAAATATGGAATAGTGCCATCGATAATATATTGTAAGAACATATTAAAACCATGTAAGTTATGGTTCTATTATACGTTTATACATTTACTTTATCCTTAAAAACTTCAGCATCATTCAAAAGTTTTGTTCGGTCAATTATTGAACAAACAAAAAGCAATTTCTAACTTGATTGCTTCAAGAAATACTTTGTTGCATGACTATAGATAACTTTTTTTTTGTACTTTCCTTATTTGAGATATAAGTACTGATTGCTTGCCATTATGAAGTTTTAATTTGAAATGCCATTCTGCAAAGAAAACATTTCCCTAACATTGAATAAGAAAATATCTGGCAGCGTTCTGGTAATCTAAAACTTGTCATTATTATTTTTTGACACTTCCTCTTTAATTTTGAATGCGGCACAAACATTTTACATTTCTGTGATCCATGATTTATTCATTTAATTATTTCCGTAACAAAATAAAATTCCAAATGTAAAATAAAAAATAGAAATTGTTAAAATAAATCACTTCGGTAAAACATTTATGAAAGTTTAATGCTTACTCCGTAATGTATCATTAAGTCGATTGGTACGTAAAAAATATAAAATAAAATTATTATAAAATACGTTTAAAATATTCATTATTTTCAGAACAGATAATTGAAAATTCAATATATTTGTGAGCTCACTAAAATATAATTAAATCGGTTTATATAAATATATAAAATGAGGAGTTTGTTTGTCTGTCATGAATACTGCGTGATATCTACCGCAAGCAAATGTCTGAAATTTAAAAATTAGTGAACGCTGTATACAAGCATGTTCACCTAGAATCCAGAATTTTAAAATTTATATTTGAATTTATTAAATTAATAAAAAACTGAATTATAAGATATAAAATGATTTTTTTTCTGTTTGAAGCAAATAAAAGTGTTGCTAGGGGTAACCACGCAATTAATTTCATTGCTACCACGGGCAATGTCGGGTATGTTTGGTAGTATACTATATATTTAACAATCTGACAATGTATTTTATACCAAAACATAGCAATGCGTCAACTCAAAATACGAGTTTACCTTGAACTAAATATTATAAAACAAACTAAATACTATTTATAAAAACTATTCATTTCGTTTTTTAACTAATTTGAGGTATTAAACGTGCATTTTCTGAACCGATGGATTTTATACGCACACCACTTATAAACTATCCTAAATTTAGAACAGACACAACACCCAGCTCCCGGCAGTTAATATTCATCACTGTGAAAGGGGAAACCCACATTTCAACAATGATAAATTTTTGGCCAAGCCAGGAATTGAGCTTGGGACCTTAGCTCACTAGACAGACACGCTACTGATTGGGATAAGGGGCTCGACTTTCAAACTACTCAAAGCGAACCCGAGGCATAGGTGGTTTCAACTTATAAAACTGTTTAAAAAATCAATTAAAAAACTGTAGAAAGAAGCCTGCATATTTGGGCACGCCAAGTACATCTAATCCGGCTTGGTGTTTGTGGGTAGATCAAGGTTCAAATCCGGGCCAGCTGCACCTTTTATCTCCCTGAATGGTTTCCCTATCATCCTCCACACAACCTCGGCTACATTTCTTCAAAATTTCCCTTTTTACATTCCTACCCTAATAGTGTAATTGAATGCGTAAAACCCACAAGGATAGCAAGAAGTGTTAAGAAAAAGATGGCTGACACTTAAATATGACACGAAAACAATATTCTAACAATAGTCCAGTCAACCTGTTCCGTCAAAATTCAAATAAAGAAAAATATAATACAAATATAATTTTTCTCCTATCAGCTACCCTCATGTAGACAAGTGTTTAGTCAAAAGTCCGCACTCCTACCCCTCTTGCTTTCTCCCCTACTCCTTCTCAAAATCCAAAAACGCACCGTTTCTTATTATCAGTGTTATCTCAGTAACTATTAATCGTAAAACGCTGCAATTTGTTTTAAGAAGCTTCTAATAGAATGGTAAATTCAAATAATGATGTTATATTTTTTCTCCGTTAGCAAATAAAAACGTTAAAAATAAATTTCCCTAAAAAAAATAATTCTTTCCTCTTTGTGTTTGTATGTATTAATCTAAATTTGAACAGAAAATAATTTTGTAATTAAATTTTCCCCAAAACAAGTCGAAAAGCATTTAAAAAGCTTTAAAACCATGTACTACAGGTCACATATTAGTTTCTTATTATTTTGGAGAGAATGAAGCAATTGTATACTTAAATATACGTAAACGACCTCCAGGCTGTTCTTCTTATTCCTTCATTCATTCAATGGCGCAAGTCCTAGCAATGTGGTATTTTAACGACAGTTATCAATTCATATTACTTCTAGTATATTTGTTTATTGTCTGTACTTTACACTCTGTGTGACTGACGGTGCTTAGCTAGGCATTTGAGGAGTTCTCTGGGTGAGTAACAAAGCTCAGTGAGCAGCACACTTTTAGATATTGAGCTAAATGTTTATTAATCATGTCGTGGCAAAGGGGAGGATTGAGGGGAAGTGATCAACTGTTTAGTATAATCTGAGGGATCGTAAATGGTTTATAAATTATTATTATAATTTCAGACTAACAATGTAATTACATTATTTAGTCAAAGGTGAGCTCTGTATGTGGTGTCTTGGCTTGGTTTGACTTCTTGAAATTGCAGTCCAAACATTTCAAACTAACAATATACCACACGATTTAGTCATTAATATATTTTGTTGTTTCAACATCCTCACTCTTTTAGAATATCGCTGGTTTGGGATCACATTTCATATTTTTTTAAGTAATCTTTGTTAATGAAAGGGTTATCGTTCTTTATAAACTAAAATATAATATATGTGGTTGTCTTATATATTCCTGACTTATAAGTAGCCTCTTGCTTAGCCTTTCATTCGTTGGCCACAAGACTATTCTTTGGGACCTAATTTCAACGTTTCTAATAAATATATGTCCTTTAAGTTGTACCTTTGTAAGTGAAAGGATCTGTTAAAGCTATAGGCCTATATACAAAGTTTTGGTACATAGCAAATACACAATACATTGAAATTGATATTTAATACAAACAGCTCTAATTCAAATATATGTTAAAATATGACATCAGAAAGAGTTTGACTTCAAGGTCTAAATGTAATGTTTCAAAACATTTTTAAAACCAAATAAAATGACCGACAAACGTGGAATATTGAAGCATTTTACCCATTGCTCCTAAGTGAAGTTATATCAATCACCATTGATGTTAAAACAGTTTCTATTCTCTTTATATTTTTAACACCGCGTCTTAATATGCATTCAGTTTATACCCTTCTGTACTAATTACAATAATGGGACCCGCCTCGGTGGCGTAGTTGGCTAACGCGCTTGTCGTGTTGAGCTCGACTGCTGAGGACGGGGAGATCGAGGTTCGAATCTCGGTCGGGTTAACTGGGGGGGGGGTTCCTAAATGGTTTTCCACTCTGCCTCCACGCAAATGCGGGTTCACTTCCTCTAATTCAACCTTCCCAATTCCTAATCCATTAGAGTAATTAGTACTTAAAGCGTATAACCCGAATGGGTAGTAAGACGCGGTTCTAAATATTATTATTATTATTACAATAATTGGTTAGGTATGAGGAAAGTAGAATCTAGAGTAGGTGTACCCCCGCATTTACGTGGAGAGAGAGCAGGAAACCATTTAGGAAAAACCACCCTCAGTACACCCAACCGGGATAAAATAAAGATCTCCTCGTCATCGGTAGTCTAATATATTGCGAGTGTAGCACCCTAGATCATGTGGCCTCCAAAGTGAATTTCTATTAACTTAACTAAAAGAAAAGCTATCCAGTGATAATTTGATCTATCCATTCTTAAGTTATGGTAATAAATATTTTTAGAACATAGTTTGTTAGTTGGATGTCTTTTCACAGACATTGACTACATTAGCCAGGGTCTAGTTTTCCAATAGTGGCCTACTAGGCCTGTAACGTGCAATTACACTCAAAATACCTGATAGATGATTTTTACAATAAACCCAAGAACAAATAAATTCTGATAATAAAAGAACTAATAAGCTCTAATAATGTGTGGCAGATATAAACTCACTGTAAAATAGTATTGCTGGGAGAGCCCAAACTTGAGGAAAGTTCCCCAGCTGACTGCTCAACACTGGAGGAAGTTCAACACACGGACATCTTGAATGCTTTCCATAACAAACAGTAACGACGAATCCCTTCCCTGTGTTGTCCTCAGCGTCCGTCTCCTAGTGCCAGATGTCTTGTTGGTTTAATTGCTCATTTTTAGGAAATAACCACTCCCCACTCCTTGTTGAAGTCCCTTTCCTAATGCGTCAGTGCATGTTGTATAAAACCACCAATGCTCTGTTTTTCTATGTCCATAAGACATAATTTAGAATGTCAGGGCTTATGCTCTGTTTTTCTATGCCCATAAGATGTGGTTTACAATATCATAGTTTAAGATTTGTTTTTACATGTCCATAAGACACAGTCTTAAATACATGGCCAATAACAAGACGCCCTATATTGTATGGCCAGGTTCAGGCTAGAATAACTTTTTAGATCGAAAATGGTGAAAGTCAGGTTATCCATAGCTTTGTTCCATGACCTAGTTGGATCTTTAATTGATACGAGTCTCTAATCATTCTAATGTTGTACCTTTGTACGGTGATCCACTCGTAAGTCCTCTACTTGATTAAAGTTGTGGTCCACGTGGTATTGTTTGTTTTGTCCGGCCCCCTTCAGGAGCCGCTTGTATTTGTTAATGTTTAACTGTTTGCAGTTGTTATAGTCTGTGTGCAGACTTGTGTTGATATTCAACTATACTATTGAATGACCAGGCAGTACTAATAGATCGGCCATAGTATCTTTACAGGCTAGATTCCTGGTAGCTCGCCTTAAACTATTTGTAAGCTTATTGTTCCTCTTCTAGGAACCTAATCTTTGTATCTCGTAACTCAATATGAAGTTAACTCATGCTAGCTAGCTCATTTAACTACCAAAGTTGTAACTCTTTAGACTAGGACTTTCTATAAATTAGGTATTGCTAACAATAATTCTTTTATATGCATATGAAGTTAAAGTCTAGTGGCCGCAAGGATGGAATGGTGTTAGTAATGTAGCTTAACCGTAAATCAATTATTGCTTCCAATTTCAATTGGCGTTGTGTTGAGGTAGACGCACCATCGTGTTAGAATGTTTGTTTGTTCTAGTTTAACGAGTTAAATCCTTTCCAACATAGACACAGCCATTCTTGTCATGGTTGGGGGTCAAACCTAGGTGCTTCACACCTAACGCTGCCAATTGGGACATCAATAAATAATGGAACGTTTTTGTTACGATCTCGTCAAACCATTTGGGTTACTTTCATCTTGTGTAAGTTTAAATAAAATTATTTGTTAGACTTGTATACCTCTTTTATGTTTGATCCTTCCCACCCTTCATAAAATATATTTGTAGCTATATTCGTCACTTCTTTTATCAGATAGGAGAAGCGGCGATGCAGGCCGAGGAATAAAAACTGTATTTATGTACTTTAGGCCTGTATATTTTCCTAAGTTAGACATTGTAGCTATGTACAAAGTGAGATTTATAATTATTACACGGAACAATAGTATAAAAATAAAGGATATCAAATGTTTTTCAACATAGACTTACATTATTAATGGAAGTTATTTTGAAAGTATTTAGGTATTTAATATATGACCAACGTGTACTCGTAGATAAAGGTTTATCGTCCAATGGCGTAAAGCTCTATTTATTGTAAGAGGTATGCAATGAATGTTCGATATTTTAACATTTGTATAATAATAATAATAATAATAATAATAATAATAATATAATATTTTAGCTAACAGGCCCCGTGGTATAGTGGTCAGTGCACCTGACTACCAACCTAGGGGTCCCGGGTTCGATTCATGGCTGCCTGGTATAATGGACATTTTTCCCAAAAGGGGGATTATCCCAACGGTCACCAGGGTCTGGTTAGTAAGGTTAAGTGTTTCTATTGATTCCAAAACCCACATACTCATCATCACCATCACCTCATCTCATCAGAATATGGAAAGAGCCTCCACGGAAAGAATGTACGAATACGTAGATTCGGGCGTCCCGTGGGCAAAGTTACACAAGTACCGCTAAATATTCCCACCGACTGGGCTACAAGGGATGTAGCTCAGACACGCATGAATATAAATAAATAGCTGTGAATACATACATTTAAATCTAAATTCCCAAATAACAATTATAATTTTAAATTTAAGTATTAATTTCCTAATTTTCATAACCATACAATATGTGACATCAGTAAATATTTTAAGACAGAATACAGATGAGCTATAGTAAAGTTTTTGATACGTTAAATTAGTATTTCAGAGATTTCAAATTCAGTATTGACGTATTATAAATCTTTACGACTTAAATCGAGATCCAAACGCTTTTATCCAAATATATATTCTATAATATGTTAATATCATGTCTTTACTGGAGTGAAGAGAAAAAAAAAAATATATTTTCCAATTATTTAAAGGGTGGCCATTTTTAAGTTGTTTTACCAGACTTAATGTCATTCATAGCTATTTCAAAAATAGTTACGTTATTTTAATTAATTGCTTATTCAATACCTTTCACTTTATTTTAAACAACATCCTCCCATTGTATTTAGTGGTCGAGCTAAAATTAACTACATCAGAATGGAATACCCGATGCCGATTTAATGAATTTATCCCTCTTTTTTTATTCATGACGACGCTTTTATTGTTTGGTTGTTACGGCAACAAAAAATATTTACAGTTAACGATTCTAATTACCTTTCCGTGTTTTGACAGTAAATTGTACTTTTACTGGTGCGAGCCTCATTATTTGGACACTAACCTCCAATTTACATCCCTTTCGATTTTCAACATTGATTAAGGATAAGGGTGTTAGGGGATTTCACTATGTGAGTGAGAAGTTGGGGATCACCAGTATTAAAAGAACAGGACTAGATTTGCTGAATGGTTGACGACAATAATGAGCAATAAATAGGAATTTATACATATATTATATCTATAATAGTATTAAATCAACTCTAAATATTTATATATAAAATATATATAATATATGAGTATTTTTACTCTTATTAAAAATAAATGTTAATATCATTTACAATAAATATGAACCATATATATAGGATATATACATATGTATTTATAATATATATTTTATATGTGAAATGGATCACATGTACGTGATTATATATATTATGAACGAATATACAAATATGTATATTCTAGTTTATTTAAACTATATATATATAGATGGTAACATAATCAAAAACAATACACAGCCCCCATATTCATATATAAATTCAAAACTATGAACATTATTTATTAATATTTGTATTGTTCATATTTTTTTAATTATGTCAATCATAATCAATATAACAACGTAATAAATATATCAACATGATCAATAACAATACACAGCCCCATATATATATATATATTGTTATTGATTATATCATGATTATAATAATTATATATATATATAATGATTATTTTTACTCTTATTAAAAATAAAGTTTCATATAATTTGCAGTAAATATGAACAATAAATATTAAGCATTGTATTGTTTATATTTACTTCATATTATATTAAAATTTAATCTTAATAAGTGTAAAAATAATCATTATATATATATATATATATATATATATATATATATATATATATATA
>CABFVX010003695.1:0-12052 GCA_902151425.1 Timema shepardi | reverse complement strand
TATATATATATATATATATATATATATATATATATATATATATATGGGGCCTGTATATTGTTTTTGACTATGCCAAAAAATATACATAATTTAAATAAACTAAAATATACATATTTGTATATTCATACATAACATATAATATAGATCATGTACTGTACATATGATTTATATTACATACCAAATATATATTATATAAATAAAGTATAGGATATATATTTATGTACAACATACATACATTCATAATGTATTAGGATTTATATACATGCTATGTCTTATATAGAGTAATATTTATTATATATAATATTATTTATTGTTCATCATAAATATATCATATAAATACTATATATCATAATATGTATTATATATTAAAATAAGAAAATTATGGGCCTGTATAAAATACAAACTAATTTAATTTATTCAAACAAACATATTATATAATAATTTTGGATAACATGTTGGCGTGATTATGGTGGGAGTTGTTGAGAGTCCACTACATACAGGAGGTCCCAGGAGGTGGTACACATGAACAAGGATAGTCGTGTGCACAAAGTTTGTTAGGAAGCCTGAAGATACAACACCTTGGCAGGTTGAGATGCCGATGGGAAGAGATTGGGTGTCAGGCTAGAGATAGGATTGAACTGCCTCATGTAAGGATTGTATGGTGAGCTTACGTTGTGGTGGCCATGAACTTTCGTGTTCCTTAAAGTCAGAGAATTAGTTAAGTCTAAGTTTCCAAAGGAAACACTTCAATGGAGAATTTATCGGTTTTGGAAATTATTTTACGTTTCCAAGAAAAGTAAACCAAAAGTCTATATACCTAGTTACTGTCTTAGTAATATAATCCCCTCTCTCCTGAGACAACTATGTTAAATGTTAGCAAGCCCAGTGCCTACCCATCAGTATAAGGAGCAATCCCACCTACCATCTTAGCGAAGATTTTTTTTCTTCATAAATGTGCTTTCCTGTAATATTTCCAGGCTAATACTGATGACAATAATTTCATGTTGAGCTAGACTGCCGATGACGGTGAGATTGAGGTTCAAATCTCGGTTGGATGAACTGTGAGTGATTTCTCCTAAATGGTTTTCCATTCTCCCTCCACACAGATTTGGGCTCACTTCATCTAAACTCAAACTTACTAATCCCTAATCCACTAGCATAATTAGTACTTAGTCGTATAACCCGAATGGATTGTAAGACGCGGTCCTAGATAAAATAATAAAAAGTGTTCTCATCCTGGTCCTTTAGTTTAGGATATCCAATTATAGCACTAGAATGCTTGAAAACTTATCTGCATCCAAATGCAATGGCAGTGATCAAGTTGACACTAAGGATGAGTCATACACAATAGCACAGGAATTACCCGCTTCAGTGACCGAATGATCTAAGGCAGAGCTAGCCAAACTAATCGAGTCTGGGAGCTACTTTCAATTTGTCAATCGCTTTCGCAAGCCACCCACATGAAAAATTTGCAGTATCGTGTATTGGTTATTATTGTAACATGTACATACAAATAATGGGGGTAAGTTCTGTAGAATATATTCGCAATTTTAATGGAAATAATGTAAATGTTGTAAATTATTTTTTTAATTCTATAAAACACAAGATGTATTAATTTTTTAAACAAAATCATATTAAATATTTTTTTTAACAAGTTGTCTAGCTTACCGAGAAGAATGGTACTCACTCTCATCAACAATTTTTTTAAACTGTTGTAAATCTACTCCCATTTGATTGGATTAATCAAAATGTTCATCTGTAAGCCTACTTCTACTTTTATTTTTTATCACCTCCAGCTGAAAATTACGAATCACAAAAGTTGGTAGAGGAGAACAACGCATCCACTTGGAGTGAAATACGAAATAGAACTTGATAATATTCCTTAGAGACAAGAGGCCACATATCCTAAACATGAGGCAACAATATTCAACATTAAGTTTTTTTTTGGAAAGAGCAATTTCATTTCATTTTGAGCGACCGTTTGGCGACTTCTGATCAGAAGCGTCACTTAATCTCGATCCATTATACTCAAGGTAGTTTTTCTTAAATGGCTACACTCCATGATAATGCGGGTAGATTACCTCCAAAATGCTTCCTTCCTCATCCCTACCTCATTAGAGTAATTATCTAATACGCGTATAACCTAAAACAGGTATTAAAATGCGATGATTTTAAAAACAACAGAATTCAGTCAACTAGATAACTCTCCCTACGGGTTGAGGTTTTTACACGTCCTACTACCATTCCTTACTACATGCACATTTGCACTAATTGAGTAGTAAGGCATAAATTAAAATTTATAGTAAAATGTATTCGCATTTGCATGAAGGGAGGGTGGTAAACCATTTAGGAAAACCACCAACAGTACATCCAAAATTGATCGAACCACGATTTATTGTCACCGGTAGTCTAGTATATTGCGAGAGTAACTCCTTATACTATGTGGCCACCAAAGCGAATCTTTGTATAACAATCCTTATGATTTATACCCCTTAGATTTTCTCATAATTTTTTTTTTCTGAAAATATGTACCTGCCCTTGTAGCCACACGGACTAAACGTCAAGCTCGTATAGTTTGATTTTCTGTACTTAAATGTTTTTACCTAAAGGGTTTCCTACTCTCTCTAAACGCAAATATTAGTATATTTCTTCTTGATTCTATATTCATAATAATCTCTACTGCATTTGGGTAGTTAACTCCCTTTACGTCCATTACTCTTTCCAGCCTGTGGCCTGGTTCAGTTTTTATTAATACCATATATTTTCCACTACCGGCTGGCTAGGCCTGTCGCAGCTTCCTATGCCTTAGAGTATATCTTAAGACTAGGACGGACACAACATACAGTCCCAGGCCATTAATTTATCAATGTGAAAGTGTAAACCCATAATTTAATCAATGATAACATTTCGGCCAAGCCAAGAATCAAACCCAGGACCCTTAGCTTAGTGGGCAAACACGCTACCGATTGAGCTAAGGTGTCAGCTAGTTAAATCCTTATAAATTAAATTGATATAATTAATTGAAAAATGATACGGGAATTTAACCCAGGACATTTAGCTTAGTACACCAATACTCTACCACTGAGCTATACAGGATTCGCCCCATTGACAGAGTTATTCTTCAATAATAGTTTAAGGCTGAGTCTGTGATGGACATAGTACCGTGAGCGATCAAATACCACGTGAATCAGCGACTCGGGAGGGCTGTTATGCAGACAAGTATTCAATACAAAAAATTTAATTCTTAAAGCGATATTTCAAATAATATTGATATACAAGTTGCAAATTATGCTGGGGCTGTTTACCGTTAAATATATCAATTATGTGGTTTCAATTTTATTGATTTATTTGTCCGTATCAAATACCTTATTCATAAGTTTAAAAATCTTTAAATATAATAATTTCTGAATTTTAATCAAGGTGAAACATTAATCTAACAAATAATTTATTTGTGACTACTCATGGACATGCAAATCAAGAGAAGCTATATAATTAATGATTGAAATGTCAAATCAAGGGTCCAAAATTTATCGAATATGTTGTAGTGTACTTTTTAACTACTTAGGGGTAGTGTTTCATTCGTTTTGTGAGCTTATAGTAAACTTCAAAGCTCATTTAGCTATTAAAACAAACATTTCAGATATCAATAAACTCCTTCAATCACTTATGTATCACAATTAAAATAGTATTCTAACTTCTTCAAAAAACTTATCTAACATAAAATACCAAATAACATTCAACTCCTACAACAAACGTATTTAAAACAAACTACTTAATGACATTCAACTTCTGCAGTAACCGTATCTAAGGAAAAACTAATCAATGACATTCAACTCCCGCAGTAGCCGTATCTAAAATAAACTACGTAATAGCAGTCAACTCCTACAGTAATCATACCTAGAACAAATTATTTGACACTATTAAATTCCCACAGTAACCGTACTTCAAACAAACTACGTAATGCCATTGAAACACATGCATTAACCGTATATAAAGGAAACTACATATTACTATTCATATTCTGAAGTAAAAGCATCTTAAGGCAATTTGCCCTTTTAATTTGTCCTGGAAATTCAGAGCCATGGGAAGAAACAGTTATGTTCAAGAATTTTTATTGTTTGGCAATTTTCTTTTCGGAAACGGTTTGTCCAAGAATAGAACATTTTGATTAAGCTATACTTTTTAGATACACGGCACCTCCATATTTTTAATAGTGATCAAATATCGATAAAATTGACATTATTCAATAGAAAACTGCCAGTTTTATAACAAATAATAAGAAAATGCAACAATTAATAAACATCGATACATTATCATAAAAGGGGTGTTGAAAATATTACTATTAAAATTTTAATCATTCTCGGGAAAACTGATATTTCCAAACGTATGATTTTTCCGCAAGAACTGTCGGGTAGCTAGCGCCAGCTACGGTTTCCGTGATCCATAATTATGTTCTTGTTGGCGTGGAAGGATACTTTGGTCAGTTGGGAAGCCACACCACACCTTTCCCCCACCATCCCACAAAATAGGTTTTAGACTTGCACTCGACAGGGCCGAGGGCATTAATCTGCATTTTCGCAATCATATATTTGTTGCTAAACTAAAGTGGCTGAGGCACACAATCTGGCTACAGGTAACACAAGTTTAAATTGAAAAATAATTAAGTTGAACAATATATAGATTTATTAAAAACAGAAATAACAAAATTAAAGATTACAATAACATTAAAGGTTATACGTTAGAAGCTCGATGCAGACAATAAGACTTTGTGAATTGTGATGGTTTTGACTGTAGTTACAAGGGCTGTGCAGGCGCCAGGCTACAGGTAGAAGTTTTCTAAAGGAGAGAGCAACTAAACAGTTATTGACTAAAGGTATTGAACAATATATACATATAAATTTTGATCAGTTTCGCTTGATTGGGTTTTAATATAATATCCTTTATACATTTCGGATACTGATAAACAACAGAAAGATCTGTTGATAACAGCGGTCGATGGCTAATAAACAGGTGTCAACAAACTAGTGCTATGGCTGGTCTCTTTCCCTTCAGGTACTGACATAGCATTCAATAGTACATAAAATTCTAATAGCAATTACACTATGAGCAACACAAAAACAATAAGAGCCAAACAACTGGCAAAGAAAATGATATTATTGGTGCGAACCCCACTATGACTCTAGTGCAGTTCCCTGGTTTGCTCACCGAAACTAATACCGCACGAGAAGCGTGATTACTTGACCAATCCAAAATAAAGATTTCCATCAACTCAACTGAGATAAGGAATACAAGACAGAGACTGGTTGTAGCCATCCAAATATTAAACAGATGCACACGACATACACGGCGTCATGAGAAACATAGGCTCAAAATAAATTAATGGAACTTCTGGAATTTAGCAAGTATATGACTAAGACATTACTACTTCCTGAGCCAAAGGCTCATAATGTAAAGACTGCATCATAAGGACACAGGTAAAATTGTAGCCAAGACTGATTTACAAAGTTAATAAAATGGGACTTGTCCTTCAGACTACAGGACACGATATTTAACCAATAAACTGAAACTCTTCTATCTTGAAGTCAACAAGACTTGAAATGAACGGACTGTCCATTCGACATGATATTAAATTAACAAAAATATGCTTCGACAGAAAATATAAAAATGTCTAGATCTACATTATCTAGTGTTTTAAACAAAATAGACTCTAAGTCATAAGGACTTGACGTTTTTTCAGGATACTCAAGTACTCGTAGTAAGAAGTCCTGGCCAGGGTGGCGGTGGATTTGACGGCCAATACTCCATGGTCATCGTTTTCTTCGTTACGAGACGTTGTAGAAGTTCCTCTTTCGACGCTGGGTTGAAGTAAACGGGTATGATGTGAACCTGGGAGCAGCCCTATATATACTCCCAAATCTAATACGAAGGGAACAAAGACAAAAGGATGATAAACTCAGGAATATAGAAAAGGGAAAAGACGGATTAAGGTGGGGGAAAAGAGAAGAGAACCAGGGACCGTCGCTTGAAGGGAGAGGGGAAAACATGGTTCCTTGGATTGCCGCTAGTCCTCTCTGAGGCGCAGTGGGTCAGTGTGTCGATATCTGTATACACTTCTTTTGTTCGTTAGATGTAGTTACGATAGTGCGTGTGGCAGCTATCATTGAATATTTTTTCTTTTCCAGCACGTGGCAAATAAATCCAAGGACATCTTGAACTGGTGAGTAGATACTAAAGCATCTTTTATTTAAATATATCTGGTTTGATTATATTATATATGTCATATATTTATTATTTTTAGGAGAATTTGTGATTTAGACGTCCTTTACTATATTTTCTTGTAGACAACATGCCAAGCGTATGTAACTTTAACTGACATCATCCGATGGCAAAAGGTATGCGTTAAAGTATCCATTCATAAATATGATAATATCAATCCTCTTCCCTGATATTCACTACTGTATTTATCAAAAGACAGTATTTTTGAACAACCACGTGTTTCAATTTAGGGAGACACGTAATTTTATTTGACTGCATCTAGTCAGAGAAAATAAACTTTGAGGTAGATTACTTTTTTAAATATGTTAACATTGTTTCTTTCTTTCGTAAATTATTAAAATATTTATATTTAATTGTAGCTGTCCAATCTGTCTTATTGACATGATGCACGGCTTCAAATATATTTTAACGGATATCCACCAATATTTTGTCTATTAATTCACTATGAGTATAAGTAACAAATCCACACAAATATAGCCTTAACCGAAGCTGGTACACGAGGGTTGTGTAGAATAACTTGAAAATCATTTACAAGATACCTATGATGTGAAAAAAATACTACGCTGAAATAATAACTTCTGGATAAGACTTTGAATTGCAAGTCAATATAAAATGGGTGTGTCTCAAAACTTTACTGAAAAAGATATTAAAAGAAAAGATGTTAACGTTTGGAAAAATATTAGAATGATACAGTTGGTAAGAAAAAAATACGATATGCGGTGAATATCTTATAAAATTAAATTCTATTTGCGTTTGTAAAAAGTACAGCTTATTTTATATCACTGCACACAAGTACGACTAAAAAATCATTATGTATTAAGATTATCGTTATGTATTAAGATCTTTGTATTGAATGATGAGCAGTGCGTGTATTTTCCGTTATCAGTATCGTACGATGGCTCATAAAGTCAAAATGTATAGAAACCATTTGTTAATTTCTGTATAGATTTTTCAAGAACTTCCTTCAAAAATGAAAACTATAATTTGTAAATGACATAGCAATAATCTCTCTCAAGTTTCACCTAACTGAAGCTTAAAATAATATTGAGATATCTATGGAGGGCCTATTTACAATACAGTGTTTAATGTATGGAGTCCTTAAGTGTTCAATCTCTAATTTACTATCTATAGAGTGCTCTGAAATATATCATTCATTGAAACAATTCATCAAATAAAAGTAGACGTTATGATCTAACAGAAATCTAAACTAAAAATGGTAAACTGGTTCAACATTAGAACCGATAAATTGTTCGGTTTGTCGACCTAATTGTATTATGGTTTTCACAATTTAATTTTATTTCAAGTACATTTCAAATTGTTCAAAAATAAATATCAGATATTGTAAACACGCCTTAACACAAATTAAATATTGGCATCATTCACCTTCTTCAATAATCACCCATTTGGTAGGTCTTACACACAATAGAATATCTAGTTCACAAAATACCTATATTCTCTCAAAAGGTACTCATCTAAGAGACGAAACTAGCTGTAATCTCTTAATAATTCACATCGTAATTATCGAGTAAAAACCTACCTTGGTGGCATAGTTGGCTAACGCGCTAGATACTTGTTAAGATAGATTTCCAAGAATAGGGATATCGAGGTTAAAATTTTGGTCGGGTGAACTGGGAGTGGTTTTCCCTAAATTGTTTTCCATTCCCCCTCCACGCAAATGCAGGATCACTTCTTCTAATTCAACCTTCCCAATTCCTAATCCATTATCGTAATTAGTATTTAAGCGTATAACCCGAACTGGTAGTAGGATGCGGTGATAAATAAAATCAAGGAAAGAATTGCATAAACTCTCTAAATTTCTGTAGTGAATAAATAGAAAACTTTTTGCAATCTCAAATTCCTGTGGTAAATATTTAGAACATAAACTATCTGAACTCACAAATATCTTGTAGTAAACATCTCTAGAATAGCTACTTAAGACCCACTTCGGTGGTAGTGTGCTTTGACGCGCTACTCTCGTATTAGACTTGACTGCCAAAGACGGGGAGATTGGAGTTCGATTCTGGTCGGGTGCACTGACGGCTGTTTTTCCTAAATGATTTTTCAATATTTTTCATGCAAATTCGGGTGCACTTCAGATCAATTAAACCCTCATAATCCCTAAACCATTAGTGTAATTAGTATATAGGCGTGTAACCCAAACGGGTAGTAAGAAACGGTGCTAAAAGAAAAAAAAGCTACTCAAGCTTTCATTTTTATAGTAAGCCCACTCTAAACTGCCAAACAACAAAGTCACTAAAATGTGACATTCTAAAAATATACATTATTTGATTTATTAGTAAAATAAAATTCATCTAAAAGGTTATAAAAAGCTTCCTATAACACCTCCTTATGAATTACTGTCAAATTTATCTTTACATTATTAATTAAACGTGCTAATAATGTAAATATAACTGTATCACGATTATTATTTTAACGCCTTTTTGACAACTTGAGTTCGCAGTTTTCAAATAACGGACTTACCATATAAATCAGACTGTAGATCTACAACAATAAATATTGAAAATATTGATGATATAAAGGAAGATTATCATGCTCACGTGTCTGTAGGGGTGTCCAATTCTTCGAATTGTCGAGCTCAAATATCAAATCATCTTCGTTTCTACTTTGACAAACACAATAGCCTTCTGATTTTTGAAACATTTAAAAGTAATAATAAAATGTTAGTTCAATTTTATTTTTTTACTTATGTGAGGCATTTAACTTGCACTTTCTGAACCAAATAATTATATCAGCACATGATAATTTCTATGAGCGAGAGCGAAAGGGCTTATCAATTTTGCCTAGAAAGGTATTTCTACATACTTTAAAGGGTTCCTTTACATGCTTCAATCGACATGGGACCAACAATTTTACTTTCCCTCTGAAAGAAATTGTGCTACAGATTTTTATCTCTCAAGAAAAATCCGCTGACCCCAGCTGGGTTTGAACCCACAAACATCGGGTCCTGAGGAACGTTAAAGTATTATTAATATGTTTAGAATATCTACTAGATAAACAATAATTTAACACTTAGTAGGGATTCAATTACATTAATAACTTAGGAATCAATAAATTAAAATATACCAACATAAATGATTATAGTGTGACCTACTTTGGTGGCCGCATTACTTAGAGCGTAGTTCTCGCGGTAAATTAAATTGCTAATAACAAGGATAACGGTGTTCGAAACCCAGTTGGGTGTACTGAGAGTGGTATTCCTAAATGGTTTAGACTTTCCCTCTACTCAAATGCGGGTACACTTCCTCTAGATTTAACCTTCCTCATTCATTATTCATTAGTGTAATTAATACATATGCGTATAACCTGAACAGGTGCATGCAGCTAAAAATATATTTTCTTTTTAGATACATACACTTAATATATTATTTGAAAATGTTAAAATGTGTAGAATGACATGACAAAACCTATATTCACCTTTTCTTTTTAGATACATACACTTAATATATTATTTGAAAATGTTAAAATGTGTAGAATGACATGACAAAACCTATATTCACCTTCGCCTTTGCTTCGCGTTTCAATCTTCACTTCGACTTAGCTTCGCATTTAGAAAATGACCTTCATCCACACCAATATATCTGTATACTAGATTATTATTGTTATTATTATTATTATTATTATTATCACCACGTCTTACTACCCGTTCGGGTTGTACGCACTTAAGCTAATGTGTAATGGTAGGGTGATTGTGAGATGAAATGGAGGACCTACAGTTTAACGTGGAATCCAAACCACGGTGGAGGCCTGGAATTCCCCACATTCACAAGATGTCTTGTCAGAGTTGAAGGAAGGGTTTGGTAATCAGATAAATCTGTGCCGGGACCGAGGATTGAACCTCAGCCGCCAGCACAGAAGTCTGACACCTTACCCCTAGACCGCCATGTCCCCGTGTATACTATAAAAGAGACACCGACATCGAAAGTTCCACCTGTGTCTCCACATATATTTCAAATTGTATTTACACTTTAGTATTAGCGTGCAAATAAATACAAATTAAAACAGTTTAACGAGGTCCGGGTAGCTCAATTTGTAAAGCTTTGGAGCATTATGGCAAACGTGTAGGGTTCAGTCTATTGTATATGACTTTTTGTTTAATACAAAATAGAATTTGTATTAAAAATATCAACATATAATATTTCAACCATACGTAATATCTGGGCAAGGGGTTCAATGGGTTTACTACCGTGTTCAAATGCATTGTTTAATTATCTGTATTGTAATATGAATGGTCCGAAACGATAGTAAATGAAATCGAGTTTAGTTTAAAAAGATTCGTTTTTGTTAAAAAAAAGATGATTGTTTGAAAAAAATTGTCGTTGTTTAAAAGGGATCTAGACAAGAGAAGGATGGACAAATGAAGGAATGAATGGTGGTTGGTTTTTAAATACGATTAATTTCGTGAGTAATAACAGCGTTAACACACCCCTGCGGCAGTATGTTCAAAATTTGCAGTGTACTGTCAATGATGAATTAAAAAAATAAAGCTTCACCCTAAAACATCCTGAATAATATCACACCTAAGTAAATTTGTACACGCAGTTCCAAAGAGAACGAAGATTTAATTCCAACGCAATGTTAGAAATTAAAAAAAAAAGTTTTTTCATTTAACATTTTTTGCACTTCGTCTCGATTCCCGTCCAGGATATAAACATATTCTAATTTTTTTTAGCACAGCGTTCTAATACATTTCTACCTGTACATATTATACGCATATGTACTAATTACGCTGCTGCGTTATGTTTAGGAAAAACCACTCTCAAGTGTCCCCGACTGGGATTGAAATGCAATCGCCCCGTCAACGGTAGTCTAGTCTATTTTGAGAGTGATATCTTAGACCATGTGGCCATCGAAGCTGGTTGTTATTAATTATAGTAGTATATCCTCATCGTCGCTAAAGAAGGATAGAGCCTCTTTAATATTTTGAGGATGCTTTTGAGATCAACACGTATATTTGCAGAACGAATAAAATAAAATACGTCCAGCAAAGATGTAATAAAGATTAAGGCTTGTAACTCAACTCGTCCACCCAAACTTTGATTGTTCAGTGCAAAAGCGTACTAAGTAATTACGACTATAACTAACCTAACCTAACTACTTGATTTTAATTCAAGGCATGTGAAATTACTGAATGTGATATTTAATATTTTGACGACCAACTGTTATACCAGTTCTGTGAAATCTTACTACTTGATTTTGGTGTGCGGGAGAGGGGGGCGGGGGGTTGTTACGGTGTACAGTATGTATTTAGTAAGCTTTTGCACTGAACAATCCAAGTTTGGGTGGATGAGTTGATGTGTAGGAGGGTAGACCAGTTGATGTGTTTACTTTCTTCTGCAAAATAATAACAGTGGACGAGTCGAGTTTCACCCAAGATTAGAATCTCTTCTTACTACTGAGGAAATCCATACTGTATTGAGGCTCAAAGATAAAAAATTCAGGACTATTTTGTCAACTGTTACTTATTGTCATCTAAATCTTGACTAATATCATTCTTGATTTCTAATCTTAAATTATATTAATTGATTGTTATAGTAATAGTAATAATTAACTTCGTGAATAGTTCTACTTATTTTTCTTTGATATTTTTATTTAAATACTAAATTATTATTATTATTATTAGCACCGCGTCTTATTACCCGTTCGGGTTATACGCGCTTACGCTAATGTCGTAATGTGTAATGGTTGGGTGATTGTGAGATGAAATGGAGGACCTACAGTTTAACGTGGAATCCGAACCACGGTGGAGGCCTGGCAT
>CABFVX010003694.1:40576-79792 GCA_902151425.1 Timema shepardi | reverse complement strand
CTACATTTTAGTGATAATGTTAGCCACACTGATACTCACATTCGAGCGCGGCGCTGCCTCGCGTTTTATTATTTACATGTATTTGAATGGTAGGCTACCACTAACCCGTCGAGCCCCCGCTCAAAATGGCGACAAGGATTCGTTGGAGAGAATAAAACGTCCCGAAGCACGCAAAGCCTCTGAGCGCCGGGACCTCTGTGTGAGTGGGTCTTGCTCATGGAGCTATTATACATATGGAGGGGCTATCTTGACGCGTAACTGAAGCCGAGCTTGACTCTGGGAATGTTGGGGTGAGGTGATATGAATCATCCCGGGTCGCACGTTTAATTTCAAGTTTTTCTTGCAGTTTTAATTATTTTTTTTCGAACGGAGATTTTTTAGTAAATAATCTACTTTATTCATTTTAATTAATCACTTTCACTCGTCACCTTACTTATCGGGTCTTTAACACATACTAAATATACGATAAACAAAATTAAAACCATCTTTATCGAATCGCGGGCCCGATGAACTACTGCTGAGCGTACTAGAATAATTTTGAAAGATATCTCCCACTGGAAGATGGGGTTTATCTGAGAGGGGCTGGCCCACGTCAGCTTCTCCATTTACTCATTGGAGTCTCAAGCGCTGGCACAGTCGCGCGACGATTGGAGCAAGGAATTGATCCTTTTGGGACTGGAATACTATATAACGAATCAAATAATTCACTGTTTGTAGAGAATGGTGTTCCACTTCATATTAATGTTTTTACTAAATATGTGATAAAAAAAAAATTCAAAAGGTGTTGGTGGGTCCCTATAACATATGATGTCTCATCTCAGTCTCCAGAACCTTTGACATCTTATCCCAGTCCATAGAACATCTGACATCTTATCTCACTCCTAAAGCGTGCTATGTCTTATCTTACGCCCTAGAACCTTTGACATCTTATCTCAGTCCCTATGACATCTGACGTATTATCTTAGTCATTAAAACATTTGACATCTTATCACAATTCTTAGAATACTTGACGTGTTATCTCAGTCCCTAAAACGTATGATGTCTTATCTCAGTTGTTAGAAAATCTGATAGCTGCCCCTCCGTTTTAATTCTACAACCAATAAGTTCTCATTTTAGTCAAAGGCGTGGGGGCTCATCCCCCCGGGGTAAGATTAGCGGTGATCCTAACGCCCGTCTCTTCTGTAGCCTTGGGGGCCGGGGTACATACCCTCTTACCCCGTTGTGTTTTTGTTCATTAACAGGAATCGATAACAGGCGTGTCGGTGAATCCACCTGGTTGAGATCTCGAGACCATCTGTGCTGTGACTTCACCGATATCGAGATATTCCGCACCTCTAAGCTTTTTCTTCTTGGTTGCTAATTTACTATTCTTCCTTTTTTTTTTAATCATCGGGCGCTGCCATCAACGTGTGATGTACTGTGTCTGTACACTTTCTTCAAAGCTACGGAGCTTAAAGTTTAAAGTTCAAACCATTAATTGAAAAACTTAAAAGAGCGGGGAACAACTTTCGATGATAAATTAGTGTACATCCTACTGTGTCATAATTAGTAAAGTAAGCTGACTGGGTAGTAATTAGTGAAGGAAGATGACTGGATTTTAATTAGTAAATTAGGATAGTATTTAGTGAAGGAAGCTGACTGGATAGTAATAAGTAAATGATGGTGACTAGATAGTAATGACTAATGAATAAAGGAAGATGATTGGATAGTAAATGAATGTGACTATATAGTAATTAGTAAAGATAGCTGACTGGATAGTAGTTAGTAAAGGGAGATGACTGGATAGTAATTTGTCGAGGAGAATGACTGGATATTCATTAGTAAAGGAATATGACTGAATCGTATTTACTAAAGGAACCTGATTGGATCATAATTATTAACTAAATCGCATGTGTATAATTTAAATATATGGTCTGTATAAGGGTGACAATTATTTAAAATCAATGTAATAAAAAAACTTCACGACATCTAAAGTGCTCTAATTCAACTGTTTACTTTAGTTCTATGCATCTTACTTCCAGTTCAGACTATTCGAAATATATACTGATTTAAGGACACAGAATTTGGTGGACGATTATTATAGAATGACACCAGAATCTGGATACAGAGAGACATATATTGAGAAAACAGTGTGAAAAAGCGATGCGTAAAATTCCTCCTGGGATTCCTGACAGTTGATTCCATGATATACCGCAGAGGTCGGCAACTGGTCGATCTGGCGGACATTTTTAATCGATCACTAAGGAAACTTTAACGTTGTTAAAAGTCTATATATGAGTCTACTAAGCTCACAAATGTATCAAGAACTTTCAAATAATATTTGAGTGTGACTAAAACTATCTTGAACGAACATAATCAGTAAAGTAACTAATGTTATAAGAAAATCAAAAAGCTTAATATGAAAATGTACATTTTATTTAATCTATAAAGACGAGGACAAAAATATTTGAGAAATATTGAAATCAAATATTATGTATTAGATGTATAGACAAAACAATATGTAAACAAAACTAAACATAGAATGAAGAAACGGTGGGTGGTCGTGGGACCTTTTCTAAATCTCTAAGTCGATCGGGGTCCCAAAAGATTTCCAACCTCCTGATCAACCGGGTCACAGCCGATCGTGTCAGTTGACCTCCCTGGCGTCGAGTAAAATCTTCTGGCTACAAATTAACTAGACTGAGTATATAATATAATACGACTAACACCACACACTTGACCTTAAAGACAAGAGTTGGATTATGTCATAGCCAGGACCAATAAAAATAGTAGTGTAACTCTATCTGTAAACAAACCAAGGTCCACTATATTCTAGGTAGACCTCTATGATAGCTCTATCCCATCAAATAATCGGGCGAGAAGACACATAAAATGAGAAATCTAACACGTAAAGCAGCTCAATGAACTAGATTGACAGTGACGAGAAGCTATAAGTTCGAATCTCGGCCGGTTACATTAAGGAGGTTTTTTTCGATTCCCTATATACGCGTATGTGGATGCGCTTCCTCTAAACTATCTTTCTCTTCTCTACCCCTTAAATTAAGTTTGACTAACCGTGTAATTAATCGTAATAACTTTTTAAAAAACACTTCAGTGGCTGCATGGTCTAAGGCGCTACTCTCGCAATGGACTAGACTGGCGAAGATGGAGAGATCGTGGTCCGATCCCATTCGGGTGTACTGAGTTTTTTACTAAATGGTTTTTTCTGCTCCCTCAACGCAAATTTGAGTGCACTTCCGTTATATTAAACCTTCCCAATCCTTAACACATCAGTGTAATTAGTACGTGGGCGTATAACCCGAACGGATAGTAAGACGTGATGCTAACATTTAAAAAACACGCTTCGGTGACAGTATGTTCTAATGCGTCGCTCTCTCAGGAGACTGGACCTCTGATAACAGGGATATAGGGGGTTCAAACCCCAGTAATGAGTGTTGAGGGTGGGTTTCCCTAAATAGTGTTCCACTTTCCTTCCATGCAAATACTGGTGCACCATTTCATCCTCAACATATTTCCGTGTTTGGTACATATGCTCACGATCTGAATCGGTAGTAAGACGCAGTGTTAAAAGTGAAATTTAAAAAATAAAAAACCTTTATGAAAAAGCATTGCACTTTTTTGTATTTTTAACGCGTACCGAATATTTTTACCATCCGGGCTACCCAAAAATTTACAATTATGAAACTGGGTTGAGAAAAGGTAGAATTTAAAATAAATACACCCTAATTTTCTTGGGAAATAATTGAGAAAAAAATCATCTCAGCACCACCCCCTCCCTCCGACCGGGATTTTAACCCTGACCTCCCTATCACCGGCGAATCAGACTAGATGAGATTGAGCCCTTAGTCCGTTTGCCCACTGATTCAGCACAGGGTTAGAATTGAACTCTGACCTCCTGACTCTAAACTGCAAATCATTCTAGTGACCCTGCCAGACGAAGTATTACTAACAGCTTCCTACTTCTTGGTATTGGAAGACAATAATAACCCCTCCACCACTCCCTATCAAACTAAAACAAAAGTTATTCCTGGAAACGCATCAAAGGAATGTTTTCTTCTTCTTCCATGCGAAATCCGATAGAATATTTGGTTCCTTTTATGATACCTTTCGTAATTAGTGAATCTCTCTTCTTATATTCCGACTTCATTAGAGTTTGGCGAACCCTAATTTAGAATTAATGGCAATTACTTTGAAAAATACATCAAAAGCACCATCAGAAATAAAATAAAGGGGAGGGGGGCTGAAAGTTCATTAGAACTGATTTTAAAAATGAGAGAGAAGTTAAACCTCAAGACGTCATGCGAATTGAATGAAACTTAAAACCACAATCTTGCTCTATTGGCCTAGTTTTGAAAAAGTGGAGTTAGTTACGAACCAGTGAGTATTTATAAATTACTAAAGGTGATTTTATCAATAATATTTAATAGGGATGCGAGAAACTTTGAAAACTTGGATTTAAGTTTCTAAAATTTGTCAACTTTGACTTCGCTTGAAAGAAGAAAAAAATGGCTTCGACAGTTTCGAAGCTTTACCAGCAAAAATATCGTCAGCTACTTTTCACGTTCAATAGTTTTTTTCTCTCTCATTTCTTGCTGTTATCTATACATGGCTTTTCGTATGAATATCTTTCTGAAAGGTGTATTTTTTACCAAAATCCTACTACAGTAGGTAAAAGTAAATATAGTAGGCTAAAATACCTTTTAGAGTCTCCTTCTTACTAAAATAATCGTCTACATTAAAAGTTAACTTTCACATGAAAAACAACGTAGTAATTGAATTGCATTTGCTAATAGTCGTGTAATTATCATCTTAGGATGAAATTTGCTAAATATATTTGCAATTAAATCTTTATGCTTGATATTTAGTGTCAACGTTATAAAAATATGCAAAATGTAATATTTAAACATGAAATATTTTTTTATATACCCAAACTTCAATTTAGCTTCAGAAATATTTACTAAAATTCCATTCAGCCTCGCTTCGAATCGTATGAGTTCTAGGTTCGAATTTTGGCTGGCTGTACTTTGGGTGCCTTTCGATGTGATTTATCATAATACATTTCCCCTCCTCTCCTCACGCAAATGCGGACTCATTTTCTCTAATCTCATCTCATTCATGCAATTTATATTAGGTCGTACTTACATATTAGGAGGGATGTTTAAGGTTGAGTCAGTGGGTTAGTATAGTACATCTTTTAATATCAACACGCAGGTTGCAAATAATTTAATTACGGGATTACTCGAATGAAGATCACATCAAAGACTCAGCCTTAAACTATTGGTGAAGAATGATCCTTAGTACGGGACGAATCCTGGATAGCTCAAGCGTTGGTGCGCTAAGCCAAAGGTCACGGGTTTTATTCTCTTGTGGTGTCCGGGTGTCATTTTTCAGCTAATTTAAATTAATTAGTATATCTTTATTTATGTTTGTTTTCCAAGTCCATGCTATTTGCATACTTATACTAATGGTGATAGCGAAGATAAATGTAGAATTAAGAAGATATGTACTTGCACTTTTTATACATAGAGAGAGAAACTATTTAGGATAAAATAAAAAGTTCATTACACACGACCAAGATTAGAACCTTGACCTCCCGTCATTGGTGAACTAAAATAGATGAGACTGGTGCCTAAGCCTCTGTGTTAGAATTATTATTATTATTATTATTATTATTATTATTATTATTATTATTATTATTATTATTATTAGCACCACGTCTTACTACCCGGTCGGTTTATACGCACTTACGCTAATGTGTAATGGTAGGGTGATTGTGAGATGAAATGTAGGACCTACAGTTTAACGTGGACTCCGAACCACGGTGGAGGCCTGGCATTCCCCACATTCACAAGATGTCTTGTCAGAGGTGAAGGAAGGGTTTGGTAATCAGATAAATCTGTGCCGGGACCGAGGATTGAAACCCGGACCCCAGCACAGAAGTACGACACCTTAACCCTGGACCACCAGGTCACGGTCTCTGTTTAGAAAGTTTCAAGTTAAATACCTCCCAATAAAAAACAAAAGCTATTTGACGTGTGCTCTTTTATTTTCCTTTCTTTTTTTAAAATTCTGTCTGAATGAATGTGGCTTGTTGTCAGTCAGGCCAGGGAGAAAGTTCTGTCAGGGTGAGAGGGTGAAAGTGAGTCCTGGGAAGTCTAAAGTAATGAGCGCGTGTGTGTGCGTGTGTGAACATGGAACAATGGGTTGGAGGCAGGTGAGGTCACGAGATGACCCCACTCAGGAAAGTGACTGTCTCTCTCTCTCGGTTGATTGACAATTTGGTGGAGAGAGAGAGAGGCTATTTCATTTCCGTCCCGACACATCAGCCAGGAAGTCGAACCGGAAATAGAATCGATAACACCTTTTTTTTTAGCACAACGTCCTACTGTATGTTCACGTTATACGCAAATATGATAATTACTCTAATGGGGTAAGGTGTCAGACTTCTGTGCTGGGGTCCGAGGTTCAATCCTCACTCCCGGCACAGATTTATCTGATTACCAAACCCTCCCTTCACCTCTGACAAGACATCTTGTGAATGTGGGGAATTCCAGGCCTTCACCGTGGTTCGGATTCCACGTTAAACTGTAGGTCCTCCATTTCATCTCACAATCACCCTACCATTACACATTAGCGTAAGTGCGTATAACCCGAACGGGTAGTAAGACGCGGTGCTAATAATAATAATAATAATAATAATAATACATTATCATTACCCTAAAAAAAGAGTTCATAGGTATTATACTTCCTGATCTGCCTATAACTTCCTGATTCTTAGTCGCCCTATAACTGTCTCAACTGTCACCCACGGCTGGAGGAATCCTCCGAGGCGTGACTGCTCCGCTATTACTTAATATTAGGTTAAAAGGAAGGGCTCAATGGATCAACTTTCACTATCAGGAGAGATTCCAAGAGGGGTGACGGATGTATCACGGTCACTCTGCCATTTTACCGACAGTTTAAATAGCGCCAAGAACACTTATGTTTGTATTCGCGACTTCACTTGACAGGTAATGCCAATTCGCATCCATTGCCAAAGCGACAAAAAAATACATTCGACAGGTGATTGGTTACGAAAACATTCTACTTTCTCGTGAACCCAAGAAGAAATTATTTTTAACAGTAAAAAAATATCGAATTCATAATTTTAATGGATTTCAACGTTTCATAACCCGCTGAACCCCCCAAAAAATGACTTTCGCAATATCACCTGCCTAAATGTGCGTATACACTAAAAGTAAATAAATCTCTAGCGAGGCAAGCTGAGGCCTAACGAATGTAGGGCGAGGCAATACGTGGGTGAGCCAACTCGTATCATGGTCTACATTCTTGAGTGCATTTTTGAGCAGCTCGTATGGTTTTCTAAGCAAAGTTAAATGGGGAAAACCATACGAGATAGCTTTGAAAGTACTCAAGAATATATCCCCAGTACTCAGAGTGAGGTTTCAGCTTGACTCACCTCAAATTTGCTTCTAATGGAGACGCCCCTTGCCTATCTGTTCATCGGCGTAGAGCCGACATAATTTTACCGATTGAGCTGGAACTTGGTATCCAAGGTTTTAAATATGGTTCCCTCTTTTTTCTTCTTCAACTATTGAACCACCTCTTAAATTATGGGTAGTTTACTTAAAAGTATTAAAGCATAAGAAGAAGAAGAAAATCATAATTTGGTTTTAACATTTCCTCATCTCTCAATAACTCTTTCACTTTCTTTTCCCTTTTCTCGTTTCATTTTTTTGTAAATAGTATTTTTCTACATAGGGACATGGAAGATAACTCCCAGTTTCCTATTTATAAGAAAATTGCCCCGTTTCAAGATAAAGAAGGAAATTCTGTGCGGTGCACTGTGCAACGCTCTATAAAAAATAATTGTACACTGTGTTTTACTGCTCGTTCCGGCTATCTGTATATTTACTCTTATGGGGTAGGGATGAGTAATATAGTGTGTTAGTAAATAATAAATAAAATAAAAAACCCGTCGCAAATAATAGTCGTCGTGCCTCTTTTCAATTTCTTTCTTGTCTAAATCACAGGGTATTTTTTTAGTGAATCTCAGCGATGTTTCAGACAATTTTGCACATATACAGCATACAAAATTTATTTATAGATCTCAACCACTATTTTATGATAGTGGAAACCCGGTCATAATAGCGTCCATGCATTTTCTGAACGATGTGAATATAGTCTAATTTTTATAGTGCAGCTAGGAAAGCTACTAGATATACTTTCACGTAGTCTGACACCTTATCTTGGTCGGTAGCGTGTCCACTCACATATCATAGAGTCCCAGATTTGATTCCCGGTACGGCTGAGAAATTTATGATTGGTAAATTGTGAGTTTCCTCTTTCACAGTAATGACCTAGCGGCCGGGGTACTGGGTGTTGTGTCTGTTCTAAATGTAAATTAGTCGTGTGCTGATATAATAAGTCTGTTCAGGAAATTGTTAAATACCTCAAATAATTATAACACTTTCACGTACTCAGATACTACATATATATATATTAATATAGATAACAATGATAATATAGAAAAATGTTATAAATGTTAACTACGAATAAAATATGGTCGTATTTTCTGAATGAACCCTCCTTTAAAAAGAGGTCTGTACCATCCAGTCGATACATACTGCCACTTAGCTGGGCGTGAGATAACTGCATCTGCTGATGTGCAACTGTTCTGTGCTACTGAAAGGGCAGTTGTGCGCCTTGGCCTCACAATCAGACCCTCAACTTTTATATTATTTCAGGGATGTGTAAAACATAGTCCGTCCCTCTATCATTGAGATTTAATAATGTTGTGTTTTTTTTTAAGTCATTAAATTCCAGTACATCTTTGACATATTCAAGAACTTTTTGAGGTCACCATGTGAATAAAATTAAACTTATGTTTGTATTGAAGAAATATTTGAATCATATTGACCCAAAAAAAAGTTTTTACACAAAAACTACAAAAATACCACCCTTAACTCACGTTCCCTACTCTCCCACTTAAAGCCTCCAATACAAGGGTCATTAACGAGTTAATGGGTGGATTAAATAAATTGCGCCCTCACTAACAAGGTGGAAAACATTTAGAAAAATACCTATAATGGTCCCAGCAGACATTCGAAACACGATTCAACGGCAACTAAGTGTGAAGTGAATCTAAAACCGCCCAGCCACCGCTTAGAGTAGAGTATTTTAATGTATTAGTAAAGAAGACTATCTTATAAATTATGTGAAACATGTGTGTGTGTGTGTTTGAGAATGTGTCAGCAATGTATTTTTTTCACATCTCACTACCCCTCCGAGCTATACGCATTTAATTATACTAATAGGGTAGAAATGAAGATAGTAGAGTTGAGAGGAAAATAACCTGCAGTTACGTCAAGGAATTACGTGAAACCATGTAAGCAAAAAACACCATCAGTTCTTATTAACGGGATTCTAACCCCGACCTCCCCGTCACCCGCAAACCAGACCATATGAGCTTGTTATCTTCTAGTCCGAACTATGCAATGCTATTTCGACATTTGGATACTCGTCGTGGAATTCTGGTAGTGTGTCTTGACACGACAAGAAAACATTTAAAATCAAAATAAGAAATATGAAAGACCTGTAATTAGATATCTTGAGAATACGTCCGACCGCGGATTCAAAAGGCTACTAAATCGTTTTATATGTATGTTATGTTATATTATGTTATGTATGTTATGTTACGTTATGTTATGTATGTTATGTTATGTATGGTATGTTATGTATGATATGTATGGTATGTATGTTATGTATGGTATGTATGTTATGTATGGTATGTATGTTATGTATGGTATGTATGTATTGTATGGTATGTATGTTATGTATGGTTATGTATGTACTGTATGGTATGTATGTATTGTATGGTATGTATGAATTGTGTATATATATATAAATCTCTTTGTGCCGCATCTTACTATCAGTTTGTGTTATATGCCTATGTACTAATACCCAAATGTGTTAGAGATGAGGAAGGTTGAATCTATAGGAAGTGTACCCACATCATTTGCATGGAAATAAATTGTAAAAACTTTTAAGAAAACCATCCTCAATGCACCCAACCGGGATTGAAGCCCTGATCTCCCCATCATCGGCCATCTAGTCTATTGCGACGAGAGGGACGCTTTAGACCATGCGGCCACCGAAACGGGTTGTAATCATATTCTAATGAATTTGAAAATTTATGTGATTATCTCCAATTGACGTGCACTTTCTAAACCGACTGATTATATAAGAACACTACTTCTAAACTAACTTAAATATAGAATAAACACATCGCAGCCCTCCGGCCGTCAATTCACCACTGTGAAAGGGGAAACCCACATTTCACCAATGATAAGTTTTTCTGCCATGCCGGAGATCGAACCTGGGACACTTATCTCAGTAGTCAGACACACTACCAACTGAGATAAGGTATCGGACTAATAATAATAATAATAATATTTAGCACCGCGTCTTACTACCCGTTCGGGTTATACGCTTTAAATACTAATTACTCTAATGGATTAGGAATTGGGGAGGTTTAATTAGTGGAAGTGAACCCGCATTTGCGGGGAGGTAGAGTGGAAAACCATTTATGAAAAACCACCCCCAGTTCTCCCGACCGAGATTCGAACCTCGATCTCCCCGTCCTCAGCGGTCGAGCTCAACACGACAAGCGCGTTAGCCAACTACGCCACCGAGGCGAGTATAGGACTAATTATATTTAAAATTGAAATATATAGCAATACAATCACTTAAACCCAAAATGTTTTTTTAACCAAGGTTTCATCCAAATGTGATTAGTATCACAATTTGAACCGAAACTTTGGGATCCCCTGGTATTGCCTGTGCATGCCGTGTGTGTATCAAACTCTAATCAGAGCCTTTATGAGCGAATCCATCTGTTGAACATATTTCCACGGACATTAATATCGTGCAAACGCATCAATCCTTTGTATCGATTATCTTATCCCGGATGAAGACCTTCACTTGAATTAAGAGCGAACATTTGTTTCGTGACGGGAGGGTAGTGGGCGTTACTCGCGAGTCGATCTTTGTTCACCAACACACTCGCATGAGATACATAGACTCATGTATGTACATAGGTTTATGGATGATTGATGATGATTAATGGATTGATTGATGTTTGGATACATCGATTTATGTAGATGGATAGGTGTATGCATGGATATATAGTATATATATATATCCATCAATGTGTATATAAATTTTTATAGCACCACGTATTACTACCCGTTCGGGTTATACGCCTATATACTAATTGCACTAATGATTTAGAAATTAGGAGGGTTTAATTTAGGGGGAATGTACCCACATTTTCGTGGAAAGAGAGAGTGGGAAACTATTTAGCCACCCTCAGTAAACCCGACCAGAGTCAAAACCATGATTATCCCCGTCATCGGCAATCTAGTCTATTGAGAGGGTGACGCCTTAGACCATGCAGCCACCTAAGTGGTTCTATACACACGTCTATTCAGTATTCAATATATATATATATATATATATATATATATAATGGCATCAATCCATCCACACATCTATCCACATATGCCCCCATATATATATATATATATATAGTATATGGGAGCATATGTGGATATATGTGTGCCCCCATATACTGTATATATATATACAGTATATGGGAGCATATGTGGATAGATGTGTGGATGGATTGATGGTTAGAAGATTGTATATAGATAGACAGATAGTTTTGTTTTTCTCCATCAGAGTTGATTTGATATTATCTCTGTTGATGTAAATCAAATGACATTTGTTTTATTTAATAAAAATAAATTAACTGATTATAAGCTACAATGGGTTAAACAAATTAGTTTTAATAATTTGACCATAGCTTCAAAATCTTGTGTGTTTTTTATCGTTTATTTGTAAGATAATAATATGTAGTTGTATTTAAATTAATGAATGGACGTTAGCCAAGTATTTGTATTCAATGAATCAAGTGTGTATATTCAACACGAAAGATACATAAATAACATAAATAATATGGTGGCCACGTGGTTTAAGACGCTTAGAATCACATTTCGGTTGGTCAGCTTCAACTTGGAGGCTGAGATTCAAATTCTTGCCAGGGGTTTTAAGAAGAGTAAGCTTCCTCACGAGATTTATTTAATATTCCCCCCCACCCCGTCAACGCTAATTATGGGGGGAATTACTCGAAATTACCCTCATAACCTAAACCCCTTGAGCTAAGCCGTTAATAAACCATATTTAAACTTAGCCCACCAATCTTTATATAAGGATTTGAATTGCGTTCTGATAGTTCACACGCTAAACATGTTTTAAATTTATTTTTTAATCGCTTTTGAGATAACTTTAATGAATTACTATTCTCTTATAAATATAATTGACCTAGTTGTATAAGCTCATTGACAAATCTCTCTATGTCTGCAAGTAATGACTATTGTGATGATTGAGGCTGCTTTAATAAGCTAAACCACGAATGTTCCTCAACTTAACTATGTCAAAAGATGATGTACTATTCCATTAATAACACAAGAATAATTGCGTGATTGTTCTATAACAAGGCTTTTAACAGGTGACTGAAATACGACCTTAATCTTGAAACGTTTTATTTTACAGCACATGAAATATAAGAAGAGTGTGAGTGTAAGGTAAAGTGAAAGAGATTTTTTTTTTCCGACACATTCAATCGAAATAACTGAGGAGACCTGGAGAATGTTGCTGCCTCCTAAGTGGTACATAATAGTGTGTTTTAAATGCATGCTCTTGGACAATGTCAATATTGTATATTTAAAATATATTTTAATATAACATAAAATATTCATATTTACTTTACATCCATTACTGTTTACAAAAGCGTTGGGTTGAGTCAGTTTTTTATTCCAGCCATATAGTTTCCAACACCGGCTTGCTAGGCCCATCATAGTCTCATATGCCTTAAAATTTAACTTAATACTAGTGTTGTTAATAATAATATTATTAGCACCGCGTCTTACTACCCTTTCGGGCTATACGCTTTAAGTACTAATTACGCTAAAGTATTAGGAATTGGGAAAGTTGAATTTGAGGAAATGAACCCGCATTTGCGTGGAGGGAGAGTGGAATACCATTTAGGACTCCCCCCTCCCCCCAGTTCACCCGACCGAGATTCGAACCTCGATCTCCCCGTCCTCAGCAGTCGAGCTCAACACGACTAGCGCGTTAGCCAACTACGCCACCGAGGCGGGTTACTAGTGTTGTTAATATATCACTGTGAAAGAGTAAACTCACATACTTAGAATGAAAAAAAAATTCATGCCATGTTGGGAATCGAACCGGGTACCCTCAGTTCAGTATATAGACACACTAGTGACTGAGCTAAGGTGTTGGGTCTGTTAATAAAGATATTATATTGTTATCAATAAAATATATTTCATCTGATACCGGTATATATATTTTTTTCCCCATTTTTTGAAAATTTGGTTTGTATAATTCGAAATCTTGGACTACCGAAGTTCATACTAACGGGGTCTTACTGTGTATATACAGAGTGCGGAAGAAGTAGCGCCCGTTTCTACGAATGAATGTTACTAATATCAACCGTAGTATTTATATTTATGTTCAAGATTTCCTGAGATAAAATGGTCCATAGGCTAACGAAAGACCAAAGAGTGCGAGCAGTACAGCTTTATTAAAACAACACTAACAATGGAGCTGCAACCTCTCGTTTGCTAGCAGAAGAATTTGATTTATGACAAGTGCAGATTCGTTACATCGCGAGTATTATCAGAATAGTTAAAACTACAGGAAGTGTGTGTGACGCCAAAAGAGCCGGAAGACCATATTCAGTAACGAGTGAAAAAAAAAGAGTTTGCCTTATTACGGGAATCGTTGGGTGCTCAATCTGTAGAAATCTAGTAGACGTCTCTCACAAGAGCTCTGTGTTAGTGAAGGTGTTCGTAGGTTGTTTAAAAATATGCATATGAAACCGTACATACCTCGTGTGTTACAGTTCTTGCATAATGGAGATTCAGATAGGAGGGTGACAATTTTGGGGAAAATTAAGTGAGTTTAAAAACGTCCTAATGAAGATATGGTGGTCGGATGAAGCTAAGTTTAAATTTGAACGTGCATATCAATCATCACCATTGTGTATACTGGAGTGAGTTAAACCCATATGTTATCTCAAAAAAAGATGTGACCCTACCAGAAGTAACATTTATTATTATTATTATTATTATTATTATTATTTAGCACCACGTCTTACTACCCGTTCGGGTTATACTCTTTAAGTACTGATTACGCTAATGGATTAGGAATTAGGAAGGTTGAATTAGAGGAAGTGAACCCGCATTTGCATGAAGGGAGAGTGGAAAACCATTTAGGAAAAACCTTCCCCAGTTCACCCGACCAAGATTCGAACCTCGATCTCCCCGTCCTCAGCAGTCGAGCTCAAAACGACTAGCGCGTTAGCTAACTACGACACCGAGGCGGGTCAGAAGTAACAGTTTGGGCAGAAATTTCTTGTATGGGTTTAATTGATCCAACCTTTATTTGTGGTACTTTTAATCAGGACAATTACTTACATGCCCTACAGAGATAATTCTGGCCTAGGATCTAAAATGAGGTTGGGGTGTACCTTTAGCAAGATGGTCACCACCGCATTATGGTCTGTGCGTCAGACAATGGTTGGACAGGAGTTTCTTGTGAGGTGGATAGTCAGACAGGGGCCACTTGAGTGCCCAGAATAATCGCCGGGCTTAACGCCACTTGACTTCTTTTTATGGGGTGTCCTTAATTTGAAAGAAACAATTCGTGATAAATTCGCTGACATTACTGTGAACTTATGGCGTACAGCTTGCTTTAGTGTGGTTATTAGGGTTAGTTCTTGTCCTGCACACGATGGACAGCAATTCTAGCATCACACCTACATTTTATATAAGGGGCGTTACTTCTACTGCACCCGTTATATAATGAAAAACAATGGGCCTTCCCAAACGGTTTTGTTTAAAGAAAATCTTAAGCAAAATACCCATTTTATTAAGGTCATGCCTCGCAAAACCTTCAGGCAAAATTAATAGTGATTATTAGATCTTCTAATGTCTTAAACTATTGAATTAAAATCTTAAAACCAACACTTATTGTAAAATAAATAAATGCCTCTACTCGGCGAAGGTAGAACAGTTTGAATATCAAAGTAAGCAGTTATAAATGCTTTCTCTTTATCCAGCGAGGAGTCTGTACTCTTTATTTGTATACTGAGCTCAAAGTTTTTTTTTTGTTTCTTTTCATATTTTTCTAGAACATCTTGTTTGATAGAAATAATTTTATGTATGTCTCAAAGAGTGTATTGTTTTATCTTTTTAAAGGTGAAAAAACCTTAGTGAATTTGTTATGAAATAATCCTCATTTTTATGTTTATTATTTCCATAAAGTAGTTATGTTCTCTACATTCATCAACAAAAAATCTCTCCGTGGAGCTCATCAAACGTATTGATACCAAATCAACCAACATATTTTCTATATTCTTAGTTAATTTGACTCATCTCTTAGTTCGAGCTTAGGGGTAGGTTTCTCGATTCCCGGCTGGTATCCTGGGTATTTTCCCCTTAATGAGAATAATCTCAACGGTCACTAGGATTTGGTTAATTAGGCTTACGTTAGGTTAAGACTCACACCGGCTCCACAACTTCATGATATCTATCATCACATCATCTCATTGCGGGCAGGACGTGTAGATAACCTCCTATGGTGTACCCTGGGCAAACGTTCTGTGCCAACAGAGCAGCTAATAGTCTACCCATAAGGCGACCAAACCTGGATATCATGTCCCTCTCAGTCATATAATCATGCCATACGATTTTTAAAAATCTCTCAGTACTGTATAAATATGTTTTAGAATATTTTATCTAATGACACAAGGGCAGGGTTTAACTTGTGGAGGCTGCTATGCTTGCCAAACAGCTCATCTTGAATAAAACCATTATATTTTGTATAACGTTTCTTATCATTTTATTTCCAATTCATATTTTTCACTTGAGGTAGCTTTTGCAAACACGTAACCAGACGAGGAAAAACCGTACTGGAAATAGAAGGGAGGGCTAAGGGCACAATGCCTCCCTGGAAAGAGTGTTCCCTTTAGATTTATTTCATTTACCTATGATATACTCAAAAGTGGAGCAGAAGGCATTCCAAATATCTTCTTGGGGCATCCCCATTTCAAAATATTTCTGGTTAAGAGTAGTTTCTTGGAACTTCCAGCTTTCAACACCCTTCCCCCTTCCCGCTTTCCTTGTATTATACATTTTGGCTAAATGAACTTCATTCTCATACGGTTCTATCGACACTGTACGTAACTATTTTACTTTAGCTTCCAATTATTATAGCTTTCTCACAGATGGCCTAAGTATCGATAAGTAGAATTTACGTTCATAAGAATGTAGTTGCAAAAATATTCTAGGGACTAGAAATAACAACAACATTATGGTAAGATAAGTGGCAAGCTAATGCATTACTGCTATTTTGCTATCAACTATACCAACTTCATCTTTTAGATCAATTAAACATTTTATTATAAAAGGCCACACATTCAAATAAATACTTATATTCTGAAAATAAATGGTACCAAATTAAGAGTTTTACCAAGCCAAACAACCATAAGTGAAATTTGCCCACATAGAAACAAATAATAGCATCAATATGTATGTCATAATGACACATTTTACCAATACATTATTGTATAAAATATCAAATGTGGTTGGCTATATTCCAAAAAATTAATAGCTCATTTTTCTCTGTATTTCTGTCTCCCACAACTTTTTTTTTTAACTTACGGTCTTCTTCTTGCCAAAGTGATGTATATAATTATAATAATAGGGTACATAAAAGTATAGCTAGAGCCAAAAGTTATGAAAAAATCAGAAAGATTGGGAAATATTCGCCGCTAACATGATATAACTGACCCAATTGTATACGCTCATTTGCATATTTCTTTATGACTGCAAGTAATGTTTATTGCAATGGTGGAGGCTGCTTTAACAAGGTGAGCCACAAATATTTCTTGACTTAAAGCAGCTCCTTATAGTTGTAATAATATATTACATTTAAAAACTTTCATTGTAGTTATATTTTGTATCATATGTTTTATGTTTATTGTTCTTATACACAAAATTAATTTTACAGTTTTAATAAATCTTACATTTTTTCTGCCCGCCCAATGTAAAAATCATCAACACACCTCTCCTTGGTTTAAAATACGTGCATCTTCCTAATTTAAAATTACACACATCATTTTACATACTCACAAATGCATGTATTAATGTAATGGCATTTAAAATACTTATACATACAGTAGCCACATGGCTTCTTTGGTGCTGACTGACAGCTTTGAAAAGATACTAGACCAAACTATGTATTCCTACGCCAAACCATATGATCTGCAAAAACATATGTTTAGAAGCTGTCATCTTCTGACAGTCAAAATTTAGGTATATACCTAAATGTTGACTGTCAGACGTCAGCTGTGAGCTGTCAGTCAGCACCAAAGAAGTCATGTGGACACTGTAGGTTGTATTATAAAATTATTACAAAAATAAGTCGACTAAGGTAGATGTTGATATATATTAACTATTTACATGATAAATTATTATACAGTCTAATAAAACACATACACACAAAATCTATTTAAGAGCTAAAGTTTAAATTTGGTCATCATTGTTTTGTTTTGGATTGGCATGAGCCAATAATACATAGCAAACAACATCATTTTTTCATGTAGATGTGTATATTTACATTGAAAAAAAAACTTAATCTGGCCACGAGATATCTGTACACTATTATGAGAAAATCTGTAGTCAAAATAATCTAGAAACGTTTAATGTTATTGGTTTTACTCTTTTTTTTAAAGTCGTTTTATTCGATTTGAATTAACAGTATAGGCTTAACATTTCAATTATAAAAAAACATTGGCTGAATAAATAAAGTGTCCTTAAAATTTAGAGCCATGAAATTTGACATTCTTTTACGTATTTATTTTGTGCTCCAATGTTAAATTGTTTTAGTACTTTTAACTTGTGTTTTAATGGTGTCAACGCATAAAGTGCCTGCAGTCCAATTTTCATAAAGAAAAGTGTCTTGACAAACAGGTAGAAAATTTGGTAGATCTACTTACACGTATTAGTACGTCAAACAGAGTTATTACTATCATTTGTGGTTTTTGATAGTTTTTATCGATATCTATAGAATAACAATAAGATTATAATACAATTTTATCAGTGATTGTGGCAAACAACCTTTTTGTATTTTACTAAGGGTGTGGGAGTGCGTACTTTTTCCCTTAGAATCGAGTTAGAATGAAAACGGGGTATTTTCGAGTTCTAGTATTACAGAGTAAATATTTGTATGATAAATATCTAAGTGGAATTTTTGTAACAGACCATAAAAAATGCAATAATCTATTTTTTATTAAAAAAATGTGAAAAAAATTGTAATCACACATATTTGAATTTTTAAATAAATTTAATATAATAAGTACAATTTTTTAAATTAGACACAAGTAAATATTGAAGGACTCAATTTGCTATGAAATATCTTAAAATTTAATAAAATTAGTTAAACTGGGAATTCTCGATAAAAAGATCGAAAATTCCGAGTATTAAATTGTTCGAGCCTTGTAAAAATCTTTGAGTCGAGTTTGAATAACTGTTAAAACTTTACTTGAGGTCAAATTTTCGAATGCTTACACACACCTATATTTTATTAAAGGCTCTTCCTTTTAAAATTGAACTGTGCCTATGCTGAAACTAGCACAGCGCTCGCTAAAGAATCAGTAAAATAATTTTAGAAATAGCATTGGTAAACAGGCCGTTTTAAGGGGCACGTGGCTTTATTTTTCCCGATTGTTTCAAGCAGTTCTTTAACTTATCGGGAATGTTTCTCATACTATCAGAACTATAACATCATTTTCACATTTAGTTGAGTGTGACGAACTATCTGTTTGGAGTCTGTGGCCCGTCTTACTAACTCAAGTTGTTATTATATTTCGTTGATTGACGTCACCAGCGAGGAGGGATGGTGGGGAAGGGGAAGTACCTGTCATTATCGCCAGAATTTGATGAGTCTGTTGCTGCGTCACAACACGACGATTATAGAGTTCGCGACGCTCATTTCTAACGTGAGGATCACCCTAACAACCAAGCCAGCGCGAGCAGATTCCGTCACCAAAAAAAACACTCTTAATTCGACGCAACTTTAATTGACTACTATTACAGCTTGTGGAATACCCTACATGAGAAATAGTTCCATTTACAACGCAAGAGACACATTCCTTCGTGTAATTTTGTTTAGAAACTGATTAGTTGATTAAATTGTTGCCTGAGATGTGTCTCGTAGTGTTCTAAAACGTTTCGTGGTTGGGCTACTTACACCTTTATTATTACTACACTTATTGTATATACAAGTTCTTTAACACAGCTTCTTCGTGTTCTGATGCTTTAACTAAAGCAAAATATGACATAAAAACTATTTATATTCAAATGTATTCAATAAATTTCGTCAAAATGAAGAAACTATAACCTACGAAAAAGTTGGCTGTCATATTAACAACATACACCTTCAAAAATTAACGTTATTAATATATTTAGGAGATGGGAAGGGGAATATAGAGGAAGTGAACCCGCATTTTCGTGGAGATAGAGTGGAAACCCATTTGGGGAAAAACTACCACAGTTCACCCGACCGAGATTCGAACCTCGATTTCCCCGTCTTGGGCAGTCTAAGCTTTCATGAAACTAGCGCGTTAGCCAACTACGCCACCGAGGCGGGTAAAAAGATATTAACCAGGTTTTTTTGCACCACGTCTTACTACTGGTTCGGGTTATACGCCTAAACTAATGGGTTAGGGATTAAAAAGGCTACTTTAGAGGAAATGCACCCGAATTTGCGGGAGGGGAATGTGGAAACCCGTTTAGGAAAAATCCGCCCTCACTGCACCCGACCGGGATCGAACCCCAATCCCCCTTCTTTGGCAGTTTAGTCCAACACGAGATTAGCACGTTAGACCACGAGTCCACCGTAGCGAGTTTTTCCATTGTTAATTTTATACGGTTAATTTTGAAGAACCCGCTTCGGTGGTCAAATGATCCAATGCATCACACTCACAATATACTGAATCTCTGGTGACAGCGTTATCAGGGTTTGAATCCCGGTTGGATGATCTGAGGGTAGTTTTTCTTAACTGCTTTTCCACACACTCTCTCTCTCTCCGCGCAAATGCTGATACACTTCATCTTAATGCAACCATCCTAATTTATATTTCAGTAACATAGTAAGTATTTAGTAAATGAATGTATAACCCAAATGGGTAGTGAGACGTGGTGCTAAATTTATTTTTTATAGACCTGGGCTTTTAGCGACCGTGACCTTCCGATTCTGACCCCTTGTAACCTCAAAAGTGTTTTGAGTGTTATTCGAACACGAACCCTTTAATAAGGACTCTAGCACGACTGACGACGAGTTCTTTAAATTACAAAAGCCTTGGCCCCTATGATTGATATTTGGTTCCCTTTTTTTTCCACCTTGAGAACGGCCTGACCTTGATAGTTGCCAACGTACCACGAAATAACCACCCGTTCGTGCAATTTGGTGGTCCCACATGCACGAAACAATTAAAACGTCTAACCGTGGTCCATGCCATGCTGTGCCGAGATGCCCGGCTCTTGTGATCAGCACGCCAGACCGCCGACGTATTACTGTAATCAGAGAGTGCATCGCGGTGACTAGCAACTCTTCTTAAGGATCCCCCCTCGGGCGAGATGATATAACCCATTAATAACACATCTACTAAGGGGCAACCATTCTTTTTTTTATTATTATTATTATCTCCCAACCTGACTTTTTTATATCACGAGCAAATGTGAATGAACCTACATCAGTGGTCGTGCGGACTAAGGCTCGTCTGGTCGGTTTTTCCATCAGTGATAAGATCACGGTTAGAGTTCTACTCTATCGCTACACAAATGCGGGTATATTTCCTCTAAATATCTTCCTTCCTTACCCTCCCCCCCAACCTATTAATTAAATGTGGATATCCCGGAGGGGTAGTAATATGCAGTGCTAACAAATGTTTTACAAGCTAGAATTTTTGATTGGAAACATATTTGACTTTGTCACACACATTTACCCATAAAATTATCAATTTTCATATTATTTTTACATATTATTAGAAAATTATTTAAATGGTGGCTATAAACTATAATTTTAAATGATCGTGGGATATTGTTTGTTGACAAAATAATATTAAATATACCTTCGTATTTACATTTATTAAAATTTATATTGTAAATCTGTTGAAAGATTTATCGCAATTAAAAAAATTCTTGTATCTATTTGATTTTTTTTACAGATATACTATTTTCTTTACATATTTTTATAACATAAATTCCAGTATCAACATTCATACTTTATTTCTCTAACGTACAATTCAGTATCAACATCCATACTTTGTACATTTCAGACATTATTGTGCGTGGACAAATGATTGCTTTTTGTTTTATTGTTGTTGCAAGCAACAAGTCCTTTAGAATAAACGATGTAAAGTTCGATGCTCACTAAAACAAACAATCTTTCACTAGAGAAATGCATAGCGGGACGAAGAATAATTTATCTTATGCCAAAATAGTCCTGCATTTAATTCAACACGCAAAAAGTCACTTACGGACAAGGATACAGTTAAGTGGTTAAATAGATGAATTTTATCAAAGCAAGAGACTCGCCCAATTTTTGTTTTTAAAAAGCTCCTGTACCAACTTTTGAAAAACACATAAAAATAAGATCATAATTTCCGATTCCCACGTTACGATGGGCCGACCAATCTCGACCGGTTTTCTATCCGTCAACGCGTTTTTGCCTTCCAAAGCTGTTCCGAGATAATTTCTGGTGCATTTCATCGGCTTTCCGCGAGGAGATAAATTGTAAGCTTCTTTTTAATCCAGCCAACGCACTCAATGGGAACACTTTTTTTTTTTTTAAGTGACTAATATTTCTTGGCAAGAGTTAATTTTCGTCCCGAAGAGAAACTGTCGTCTGTCGAGCTGTCTCGATCGTCTGGGCTCTGCTAGAGTTTGTCCTGTACTGCTCTCCGGAGCTCCTCCGTCACCTTGTCCAACTCTCTGGACGCGAAGTCCCTCTTCTTGGTCTCTTCCCTCACCTCCTCCAGATAGTCCTTGGGAGGCTCCGCGGGATACCGCGTGGAGGCGAACTTTGGTCGCGGGATGCGCACCCTCTTGACGTCTAGTAGCCACGACTCCATCCTGGTCTCGTCACACCTGCGGACAGCGGGGAGGGATAAAGATTAGCACATGACGAAGATATGAGAGAGAAGGAGGCGTTTAAAATACTCGTCAGCCGGTGTGTTCCCTAGACTCCTAGAGCTGACAGCACCTCCGGCTGTTTGGGAAACTTGAAGAATAACTCAGAGCTAGACTAGTTACTAAATCTACTTTCATATACTCGACCATGTGATATGAAGCTGTCACTTTTGATAGATATAATCAATACCTATAAAATAATACTAATAATATAATAAAATGTTATCAATGTTTGTTGCAAAAAAAAGTTTATTTTCTTAAAGGCCCTTTCTATGAAAATTGGATTGTTGAGCAATATTAGAATATTTTTTCTCTGAAGGACAGTTTTTACATTATTATTATTAGAGGTAGGCTCTATTTAACATGCACGTTACTTTTGAACCGACTGATTGTATCTGCTCACGACTTACAAACAATCTTAATTCTAAAACAGATCAAATATCCAGTTTTCTGGGCGTCAGTTCATCACTGTGAAAGAGAGAACCAAAATTTTAGCAAATAATATATTTTTCCGAACATGTGGGTAATCGAATCGAGACCGTTCGCTCTATATGCAGACATGTCACTGATTGATCCAAAGCACCGTTGAAAAATACCCACACCGTTAGGACCGCACAATAATCAATTTCATCTTGTCTGGTTTCTTGGCTTCGGAAAGGTCATGGACTGAATCCCGACCGGGTGTACTTTGAGGTATTTTTTCATTTAATGGTTTACCACTTTCCTTCGGACAAATTTGGGCACACTTACTCTAAAATTCTACCTTACAAGTCCTATACCATTGGTGTAAGTAGGAGGCTAGACTGGATGATTAGTAATACGTGGTACACAAAAAAAAATTTACTACGTCCAATTTCGAGGAAATTATAGGCCCTGCAATGTTTGTGTCTAACTTAAGGTGAAATGGAAGGCAACGCAAGTTATGGTAGTATTTTTTACAGTTTTTATACCAATTTTTTTATTTTTGCTAAACATGATTTTTTAAATTCAAATGCATCAGTATAAACATTTAGTTTAATTTTCTTCCCATGGAAATCTCTACAGTTATTGAATATATTTCATGAGTATAGTGGCATTAGATGAGACACTTTTTAAATTAAGGGGGAAAACATCATAAAACGCCATACAACTACTATTTAAATGTAAGAGCTATTGATTACCATGTGTCGATAAATAAAAAACTAGACGTATCTAAAGAAGCAATAGGCCTACTTTATTAATCATGACAAACAAAATTGTTCTAAAAACTGCAACAAAAAAATAAAGAGTAGACCTACTTTAACTCGCGTCACTTTCCATCCCACCTTAACGGCGAACGACAAACGGTAGTTTAAGTGTGTGACCAATGAATGAAAATGAAGATTAAAGCTACTAGTTTCTTTGCCCGTATATTTCTAATTTGTTTCTCAGTGTTCCCAGGCTGTCGTTCCATTGATTCGGGACACTAGGTCACGAATCTTATGTCTCACCCAGTCATCTCTTGTTTATAAAAAGGATGTTCTAAACCTTGGTGCTACTACCTCCGAAACCGACAGGACACACTGTAATACCTCAAGATCACGATGTCAACATCTATATTCGATAAGAAATTCACGTATCTGTCTGTTTAATGACGTAATCTAAATCAGCGATGTGCAGCCGGTTCGAACTGACGACCCATTTAATAAACCTACAACCATCATCGCAACAAACGTTTAAACGTTTAGAACAGTAAAAAAAAAAAATTATGAATATAATCTTTGCACCATAATTTCGGCGAGAAAACTTTGTATTTATGTTTTAACATAGGGGTTGATATAAAACTGGTTAATCTATAGAGTAGGGATGAGAATGGTAGTTTTAGAAGACGTGCATCTTTAGTAGAGTGGAAAGAGGAAGGGAAAATCACAGTGATATATTTAATGTGGAAAAACCACCAACATTGTACTCGATGGAGATTCGTTCCCTGCCATAATTAATCCAAACAAATATGAGCCTGACGCCTTATCCCGTGTGATGAAAAATATTCTATAATCCAGCCTAGCGTTATTCAACCAGTGTGCCGCGGGAGTTTGGGGTAAGATAAAAAGTAAGCTAGAAAAAATTTGAGGAATAAAAATATATCTTTCTAAAAATAACACAAATATTAGAATTTTAGCTATTGAACTTTCAAACGCGTTCTTAATACTCGTTTTTTTAAATGATAAAACTCTCCTTAAACAACTGATGGTGTGCCTTGACAATTTTAGCACCCTGTTCAGTGTGCCGTGTGTTGAAAAATGTTAAAAATAGCTGATTAGTCTAATGTTTTTTTTCTTTAAATAGTTTCTCACTCTCCCTCCACGCTAATATGGGTAAACTTCTTTTAGAATTTTGTCTTCCTCATCCCTACTCATTTAGTATTGATATTCGGGTATCCCGGACTGGTAAGACTCGGATCACAAATTTATCTATATTATAATATAAAAAATACAACGCTATATTACTAAAAAGTTGCCCTCACCTACCTTCTCTCTTCTTACGCAAGCGTGGGAATTTTAAAAACGTTCCCATAAAAGTTAAGGACTCAGTTCAATAACCTTTTAATAGGGGCGTTCAATAAACTTCGGTTATGTGACCCTATCCCTTCCGAAACCGGTTCGAGTTGCGCATGGTATCGATATAAAACTGACTCTTTTAGTCTTGACGGAAGTGCGAACCACAGATCAAGAAGGTACGACCTCTAGAGTTTCTTCTCACACTAAGAGGAAAGTCGAGTTCCCCCGTCTTGTACCTTGAAGCTTTAAACGCACAGGAAGTTTCGACGGCTTAGGTACTTTTTTTTTAGTCCATCCTGGTATGAAATATACCGCGGTATTAGCTAACGCACGCAAGGTGTATTTAATTGGCCTTGAGCTTCATTTGTGATGTAACGTATACCATTTTTAATTGACTTAAAAAAACAAACGAGGTGTTTCTTTATTATTATTATTATTATTATTATTATTATTATTATTATTATTACCGCGCCATACTACTCGTTCGCACTTACGCTAATGTGCAATGGTAGGGTGGTTGTGAGATGAAATGGAGGACCTAGACCTACAGTTTAACGTGGAATCCGAACCACGGTGGAGGCTTGGCATTCCCCACATTCACAAGTTGTGATTAATACACGTCTTGTCAGAGGTGAAGGAAGGGTTTGGTAATCAGATAAATATGTACCGGGACCGAGGATTGAACCCCGGACCCCTAGGTGTTTCCACATTTCATTTTTATATCTTTTAAAAAGGTTTCTCTAGTGGAAATCCAACTATACAGTAACATGTTGTTAATGTTACTCAATACATTAAAAAGAGCCTTTCTTAAAACAGTTTCCGTTTGTTCAACTATGAACTATGTCTTCTGGTCAATATCCTTATCTTTAAAATTAATTTGATAATTTCATAAATAAATAACATCCCTGACCTGTATCGGTGGACTCGTGGACTAAATGTCAAGCGCACAGAGTATGATTTCACGGCGGTGGGGAGGCCAGAGTTCGAATATCAGCCGAGGTGCTTGTAGGGTGGGTTTTTCTAAGTGGTTTCCCAATCTCCTACCACGAAAATGAAAGTACATTTCCTATAAATCTTACATTCCTCATCCTTACACCATTAATATAGTTAAAATACGTACAGCTCGTACTGGTAGCAAGTCGTGGAGGTAACAAATATAATACTTAGTATTTATTTTATCTCCGCGTCTTACTACCTGTTCAGGTTATAAGCATATATGATAATTACTCTAATGAGGTAGGGATGAGGAAGTAAGCATTTTAGATTTAATCTAACCGCATTTTTGTGGAAAGATAATGGGAAGTTGTTTAGGAAAAACCAGCCTCACTAGACCCTACCGAGATTCGAACCCCGATCTCTGTCATCAGCAGGCCAATCCAACACGAGAGTGAAGCCTTAAGGCTGGTATTCACTAATGCGTATCGTGTCATTGTTGCGTATCATCTAGTGATACGATACGGTGCAACATTGATTATTTTTCGTATCATCACTATCATCACATCCGTATCAAAACGCAGGACACGGGTCTACGAAACGTATCGAACTTGAGTGTTCAGTTTTAGTTATGCTGCAGCAATGAACACATATCTGTAAATGGCAGCAGCCTCTTAATGTTTTATTCATTATTCGATTTTGAAAAATAAGAAATGAAAATCACCGCGTTTGAGGGTGTCAAAGTTGCATTGCAAGCAGGGAGGTGTACAATGAAACAAGTTTAATGGCCGACTTAAATTTCCAGTCTGTCTGTGGATTATAAAAAAAAATCACTAGGATGTACCCAACTTGTTTTTTGTTTTTGTTATTTTCAATTGAGTCCAAAATTTCTAAACAAGATAATACATATTATATTATACTACTATAAAGCCACATGGCTGACTCACTCACTGACATTAATGTTTACCCACTTACAAATGAGCTAGGAACTTGAAATTTGGCAAACTTATAGCTTCTCGCCTGTAACCGACGGGGAAATTCCTAAATGTTAAAAAATTAAATGTTTAACCACCGAAAAAAAAATCAAAATGTAGGAGCAACTTTAAAGTCGGTGCGAACCTTACTTTGGAGGTTTCTTGTGGCTAAACTGTAAAACCTATAAAAAAACGGCCCCGCAATTATATTATTCACTTTATTGGGCCAAAAATATATTAATAATAAAAAAACGTTCTAACAAAAACCATATCTCTACACTAGAGTTCCACTGGGCGTCCTTGACAGGAATGAGCGTGCAACGCGGTAAAATGTTGGCACGTCCACATACGTTTCAACCTAGTTCCTTTGATGTAACGACGAAAAACCCGACAAATGCCCGATCGAACCCGTCGCGTATATTTGTATCACATTTTACACGCCACTTTCCAACGATTTCCCGTCTCCACTGATACGTAACGTTGACACGATACGCTGATATGTAACAAATGGATACCAGGCTTTAGACCATCCAGCAAATGAAATGGGTAATAATAATACTAGTGACTTACTCCTGCTATATTATATTTTTTTTAATGCCATAATATACCTTTAAATATTAAGTACCCTAAACCGAGATGGGTCGCTAAAATTAATATAATTTTAAATACATTAAATTCTTGATCATTGGTAAAATTAATTTTGCTATATACTTGTTCTATGGACATATTTTTGGAATAAAGAGGGTCCAGGTTTGTTTAAGTATTGTGCATTTTAAGCTAAATTTAAGTAAATAAAAAGGTGACCTGGTGGTCTAGGGGTAAGGTGTCGGACTTTTGTGCTGGGTATCCAGGGTTCAATCATCGATACCGGCACAGATTTATCTGGTTAACAAACCCTTCCTTCACCTCTGACAAGTGTATTAATCCCAACTTTTGAATGTGTGGAATGCCAGGCCTCCACCGTGGTTTGGATCTTGCGTTATAACTGTAGGTCCTCCATTTCATATCACAATCACCCTACCATTACACATTAGCGTAAGTGCGTATAATCCGAACGGGTAGTAAGACACGGTGCTAATAATAATAAAGTAAACAATATTACTGCTATAGTGTTCTGATCACACAGGTGATGTAAAGAATGATCTTTAGACGTTTCATTTCGCTGCTACCCGCCTAATGTTTATTATCTAACATTACTTATGCTGCTGATTTTATCATCGCCATGATACCGTACATCAAAAGGGTTTGCACGAAGCTATCTTCCTCGCTCTCTGTCTAAAAGCACACTTCAATCCTCCATGCCCGCGGGTGGTTAAGAGTTTACTCTACCTATAAAAATATAGTAAGGCATGCTATAAATGTTGAATACTTCTTTGAAGTAGTAAATTGTAAAAAAAAAAAAAAAGTATTTGAAAACATATATTTACAAAAGACAAATAATAACAAAGTAAATACCGGCACAGATTTATCTGATCACCAAACCCTTCCTTCACCTCTGACAAGACATCTTGTGAATGTAGGGAATGCCAGGCCTCTACCGTGGTTCGGATTCCACGTTAACTGTAAGTCCTCCATTTCATCTCACAATCACCCTACCACTACACATTAGCGTAAGTGCGTACAACCCGAACGGGTAGTAAGACGCGGTGCTAATAATAATAATAATAATAATAATAATAATAATAATAACAAAGTAAAACTTGGCAATATCAGTTTTGGAACTTTTTATTTACTAGACAAAAGTTCTTATTTATATTTTTGTTATTCATCGTATTCTAATTTCACGACAGTTATCTAATTCTTCTTTAGAACTCATACAAAAAAGGTGAAAGGATAGATAATCTTTACCTCCAATAAATAAAAACAAAAATAAATGTCCATGTGAACTTTCACGTGCTCGTTACTAGTAAAAGTATTATTCGCGTTCACCGAAATAATCAAACTGAAAATTGGTCGGCGTGACTGATCTTTCCACTTACTATACAAGACCTCTCCTCCCCCACCTTTTATCACCTACTTCCCTCTTTCCTTCTCAATTCCCCCCTCTCCCCCAAAAAAAAACTCGTAAAAAAGTCCTCCCTCTCCCGAACAAAGTCTTCAGGGCAAAGAAGTTCCAGTTTTTCCTTCTCTCCGGCTCATACCTAATATTCCCGTGTTGCCACATCGACCCCCCTGGCCGGAGTTATCTTCTAGAGCGGCCTCTTTGTCTCGTGGCACGATGGGGCAACAGCGCCTACTCCGTGTGTGTCTCGACGAGAGAGTTTCTTGAATGGGTTCTTGTGGCAAGCTCAAGGGGAAACAAAATAGGAGACTTCTTTCTTTCTTTTTTAAATAAAAGCTAAGAATATTTTTGTTCTGTCGGTATACACAGAGACAAAAAGAGGGAGTCTGTAGGACCAATAAATTAGAGATGTTGAGATAGGAAGATTAAGGAAAAAGGTCATTTTGAGAGCAAGGCATTGTTAAGTAGAGATCTTTTCATAATGGAATGATGGATTGTTCTGTTAGGTTTAGTAGCACGGTTCCTCTTTAAACTGAGAGGGGAGGAAGGGAATAAGTTTTGAAACTGTGGGATCGTGTGCAAAGTCTAGGGTCAAGGACCTCGTGTTTTAAAAATCTTCATAAATCAGGTCATATATTTATTAAAGGACAAATTGAAAGTCCCTCCCATTTTAGAGTGTTCACCTATGTATTGCAATATAAATATAGAGCAAATATAAACTACGTTTTTGTTGTTTCTCCAGGTATAAGAGATTAAAAAAAATAGAAACTAATATTATGTATGAAAAATGTAGTTGGCCTAAAGCACAGTTTTCAAAAGTAATATCCGTTTCAATAAGTGTATTGATATGTTTTATATCTAGCCAGAATCTATACGTTAGGGGTTCAATCCTCGGTCCCGGTACAGATTTATCTGATTACCAAACCCTTCCTTCACCTCTGACAAGACATCTTGTGAATGTGGGGAAAGCCAGGCCTCCACCGTGGTTCGGATTCCACGTTAAACTGTAGGTCCTCCATTTCATCTCACAATCACCCTACCATCACACATTAGCGTAAGTGCGTATAACCCGAACGGGTAGTAAGACGCGGTGCTAATAGTAATCATAATAATAATAATATACGTTAGGGGTGTGTGAAGTTGTAATAGTGAAACTTAAACTCATCAATTTTGGACGAAAATTAGAAAAACTCGCAGGGCTTCATTCAGCCATCAAACTAACTATACAGACCGAGCGGACGCCGTATGTTGGCGAAGATAGTAGATAGCATAGTATAGATCGGATATGCTACTTCTTTATTCAAGTAGCTCCATAATAACTGTCCGTCTGTACATTTTTGCAATAAATCACTTGTAGCTATACGTATAATGTTTCTCTGTATGATTTATATAAATATGTATAGTATTATATTTTCTTTAGTTTTAATCGGCTTCAGGATATTTCCTATTTTCAATTCCACTTTCGTTTCATAACGAAAAGTATATTTCACCTTCTTAAAATCTGTTCTTAAAAAAACGAACACTGGTAGTTTAAAAAACTTAATTCTATATAAACATATAATCATTTATATTTGTCGGATATACTTTATTAGTAAATCATCTCTTGAATCCACTTAAGAGAAAGTTTGATTTGAATAGGATCTAGCTCAACACACCCAATCCTTTTCTCTTCTTGTTCTGATGTCAAGGTTTTATCTTCCCACGAGAGGCTATTAATCTTCCGTTGTTACCATGAATTATTAATTCCTGCTGCGTCACATGTGGTATGGGCCACCCAACTTACCTCCAGGGGCGGTTCTTTTCTAGACGGACCCGCTCCGAACGGTCTCACCTAGAACTCGCGTTTACATAAGTAGATCTCTGAGATGGACGGAGAAACAGGAATAGTTTGTCGATTTCAGCGAGCGTCCTCGTAAACATCGAAACACCAGAAACGTGATCACGTAAACAATTTTTTTCATTTATTTGAGGTATTTAACGTGCACTTTCTTAACCGACTGATTATATCAGCACACCACTTTAGTTTCCTATTTCTTCTCCCGACTTATTAAAACACGTCTACTTGAGTTCACCGCATGGCAGAGAGTCCTTTCCGCTTAACTTCCTGTTTGTCTCAGAGAACAAGCCTTGCCAACGCGCATGCGCGAACACAAAATAACTCAATTAATATAAAAAGTTTAATTTCAAACCGAGCCAATAGCTCGTGCTACAATGCACTGAACATTATGTAAAACTTAAACTAGCCACAAAACAAAGGACAATAGTCTCTGAAGCTTACATGATATAATGTAAACGTTACTACAGTAGCTCCATGGCTTCTTTGGTGCTGACTGACAACTCACAGCTGACGGTTTGAAAAGTTACCAGGCCAAATTATATATCCCTACGCCGAACCATATGATCTGCAAAAACATGTGTTTAGCAGCTGTCACTTCGGACAGTCAAAATTTAGGTATATACCTAAATGTTGTCTGTCAGAAGTCAGCTGTGAGCTGTCAGTCAGCACCAAAGAAGCCATGGGGCTACTGTACTTATAGACTAACTTAAATCTAGTACATACACAACAACTAGCCCTCGGTTGTTAGTTCATCACTGTGAAGGGGAAAACCTTCATTTAAACAATGATACATTTTTCGGCCGTGCCAGGAATCGAACCGGAGACACTTATATCAGTAGACGGACACGCTACCGACTGAATCAGGGCGTCGGACAAGCTCTACTCCAATCCCATTATTCCAACCTCATCGGCGATTAAGCTCGGCGCGACTTCAAATAACTTAATATTCCCTGTGTATGAGCGGCAACATCGACTTTGGAGACCCAATCAAATTTAAAAACCAACCGATGCTATCATTGCGCATGCGCAGACAACTGCTTCTACTATTCTGAAATAATTTGAAATCGTTCGTTAAATGGAAAGCGCGTTTGTCTTTCTTATTCTGTTTTAATTTGTTTCACGACGCAACACAATAATTTGAAAATATCCATGGTGTTATTAATCTTAAATCTACTAGGGAAAAAAAACATGTTGATGGTCAGGTGTTACTAGTTTGTGTTACAAAGAATCATGGGTCTAAACATATCCTGAGCTTGTTAGTTGATGCTCTACTCGGGCAAATTCTGCTTCTAATTCTAGGAGAATGTGTGAATCAAGCTATATCATTTCTTCCCTCTCCTGAAACATTGGCTTGCGTAGCCACTGCCCATATTCCCATATTAAGGTGGGAAGGCAAGAGACGCGAGTTAGAAGGCAGTGTTTTTTCAGCCTTTATATACCTTTTTTTTTTGTCAAACTAAATCAAATAATTATCCAGAAGAAACAGAGTGCGATTTTTTTTAACATGGTGACCTAACTCTTCTTGAAACTCTCGGTCAAGGGCGTCCTGGAATTTAATGACAACTTTTTTTCTTAATTTAAAAAGTTTGTCATCTAATGCCGCTATAGTCATTACAGATATTAAACAACTGTTGATATGACTTGTGAAAATGTGAAGAAAATTAAGTTCAATGTTTCTACTGGAACGATATATTATTTATTTTTGCCAAAAAAAGTGTTGCTATAAAACGGCAACAACAACAAAACTATCCTTAACTCACGTTGCCTTGCACTTCCACCTTAAGCTCAAATAGTCCTGGTTTGAACATAAACTTTATAACTCCACACTAATCAATTTTATTCTTCTACACTTCGCTCCAAGTTCTCGGCTTTTTTTTTTATTCTCTCTTAAATACCTGTAAAACACAGGAAATGTTGTTTTGTATTAAGAAAAGAGTGGCAATCTTTCTTAGGCGGTGGTTTCTTACATCCCCTCTTCATGACAATGTGGGTGCATTTATGCTAAGTTGAACTACCAACCACTTATATTAAGTCGTTAATAACTTTGGGTGTTGAACGTAGGTACTAGTTAAGAAAATAATATAATGGTATAAAGAGTTGTTTGACCTCGTTGAATTGCCAAACACATTTCAAAATGCGAATGCAATCCTGTCCTTCAGTCAAACAGCCGAGTGGAGAAAATATCACGTTTCTACTGTCGAATGTGTTTTGTGGGGTATTTATAGTCCATTACAATCATACAACCACAGGGTTACATCATTACACAACTTACAAACTAACTTGACTTAAGATAAATGCAGACTAACAATACAATGTACAACATTTTATCGCCATGTATTTAATGTAAAATATCAGTGCCTTTTATTTACATTTTGATGGTTGGTAGTTTAAACTTACTTTTAAGAAGAAGAAAAAAAATCCAAAAAATTCCTAAACTATCAATTTATCATAAAGAACAAACCTAATACTCAAATGACATATTTTTGAACAATTTGGGTCATAGGACGAACATGTACTATACAGTTTACATAATTATTTAATTCCCTTTAGGCACCAACCGAAATCGAACCAAGAATACCGATACATCAAATAGGTTTCCACCCCATGGCTTAAGTAACTAGAGAAGTAAACCGTAAGTCTAGAAGACCCAAGGTTGAGTCCTTGGTGATTATAATTATTATTAAAAATGCATTTACTATTTATTCTATATCCCCACCTCGGTGGCGTAGTTGGCTAACACGCTAGTCGTGTTGAGCTCGACTGCTGAGGACGGGGAGATCGAGGCTCAAATCTCGGTCGGGTGAACTGGGGGTGGTTTTTCCTAAATGGTTTTCCACTCTTCCTCCACGCAAATGCGGGTTCATTTCCTCTAATTCAACCTTCCTAATTCCTAATCCATTAGAGTGATTAGTACTTAAAGCGTATAACCCGAACGGGTAGTAAGACGCGGTGCTAGTTATTATTATTTATTCTATGCTCTAATACCAGTAAACGTTCTTTCCCGGGCATTTAGGTCTTAAGTTATAAATCAAAATATGTGAATTTTAGAACTGTTCAAAGTGGAAGATTTCAACTGTGTTTAAAAGTTTATCAATATATAGAGGGTCATAGAATATAGTTGTATGTTCATTCCAGTAAATACCAAAATATTGGTCTGTTAAAGTTTGTTGTCAATATTTAGCCTAAGTGCAACATTTGATTGGCGATATATTATCGGGTACCTAGGCAATCCCTTATGAGCCCGTCTCACCTCGTGTATAAAACCTAGCCCAGACAGGCGATACAGCTCGTAGCAAATATCTCATCGAATCACCAGAAAACGGTGTAACTGGGACCGGTGAAACCATTTTAACATATTTAAAATATATATATATTTTAACATATTTAAAAAATATATAGTCAAAGGTAAAACTAAACGTTTTAAAATTCAAGAAACCAAAACTGAAAACCGCACTTCGATATTTTTTTCTGGTTTGAACGTAATCGTGAATCTAATATCACGGTTAATCGGTCATAATACAGGGAGGGCTCTTAAATCTATTGACTTGTTGCGTCGTACATTGTTTCAACGACAAGCACGACGGTAAAAGTAACAAATGCCATTGAACGTCCTTCAATTTATTGTTTCACCTGCAATAATTTTTTTTTATGAAACCCGCACCGCGGATACTTTCATTGGGTCGTTTATCTTTAGTTTATGGACACGACAGCGAGATTGCGCAGCAAGACATAATACACATGTGTTGTTTTTTTTACTAGCTTATGTGTCGGCAAAATTTGTTGTGCTATGCCCTTCAAGATTGACCAACAATGGAAAACGTCCTCGCCAATGGACTTCTTACTTCAAGGACTTGGCGCAAAAAGGGAACAACTGCAGAGTATTACTTTTTTTTTATTTAGCACCACGTCTTATTACCCGTTCGTGTTATACGCTTTAAGTACTAATTACGCTAATGGATTGGGAATTGGGAAGGTTGAATTAGAGGAAGTGAACCCGAATTTGCGTGGAGGGAGAGTGGAAAACCACTTAGGAAAAACCACCCCCAGTTCACCCGACCGAGATTCGAACCTCGATCTCCCCGTCCTCGGCGGTCGAGCTCAACACGACAAGCGCGTTAGCCAAATACGCCACCGAGGCGGGTCAGAGTATTACGAACTTATTTACTTTTATTGTGCTTCAGATCTTGCTACACGACGTGGTCACCCGAATATTTATACTAACTAGGTGGATGAGGGAGAATTTATAGTGAATGTACCCAAATTTGCGGGAGAGGGAATTTTTTGGGGGGAGGCAAAACACTTAGTATATTTGGCCGATAATCAAAACCCGAAATTCGCATCATCGACAAATGAGACCGGTGCCTTTGCCTACGTACCCACCTGTGGAGGTATTAAGAAATTAAACCAGCATTCGTCTAGTATGAGCATGAAATTACATGCATCGCAAACCTTTTTCCCAAGTATAATACTTTTGTGTTCCCGGCCGAGATTTGGGGCTCGAGTTCTGACCTCCCTGGGTGCAATACGTGCAAATACCAGCGAAACATATGATTTTAGCTGGTGAGTCAAGCTCATAATTCTAGTAAGAAAAAACCGAAAGAAAAATAAAATAAAATAAATCTTATGGACTAAATCTGATTGTATTCTGCTTTGCCGATGCTGGGGAGGTCGGAGTTTGAATCCCGGCCGGGTGTATTGAGTTTTTCCTCCGTAAAGGGTTTTCCACTTTTTATCCTCGAAAATGTCGATACCTTTCCTACAAATTCTACCTTCCTCATTCATATCCTACTAGCTTAATTAAAATGCGTACATCCCAGACGAATAGCATGACGCGGTGGGAGGGGGAGGGGCGGTAGTATCACAAACACGGTGACAAATCCAGGAAGTTGAGATCGTTCTTCGAAATGTTTTCGTGATTCAGGTTCTTATGATTGTCGATGTCGCATACAGTCGTTAAGTAGTCAACGATCCCTTTATTATCTTAATAACTTATGATTATTATCTTAAGTGCATTTTTAAAATATCGATTTATGATATTACGAAAACAAGTATTAAATTAATAATTGTTTGTTACTCCCCCTTCCCTCCTCCTTCAGGGTCAGCTCATACACATACATATTAATTATGATATTAGGGTAGTGATAATAACGGGAGAATAAAGAGGAAATGTACCTGTATTTGCATGGAGGGATAAGGAGAAACAATTTAGTAAAAAAATCCTCAGTACACCCAAATGTGGTTTTAACCCCGATATCCCCTTTACCGGCAATTCAGTCTAATCTGATAGTGACGCTTTGGACCCATGGTTATAATTTTTTTTTCCCCCGGCACACTATTATTTCACGTGAGTACTCGCAGCAAGTTGGCAACACTACGTTAGACTCGGCCATGCGCATGCGCAGAAAGACATCTCAGTTGAACAGGAAATACGCCTGTGATTGTCCTCTTTTCGACCATGAATTGAACTTTTATTTAAGAAACGATCAGCTCATGTTACTCATTAATTATTCAACTCTTATAAAATTCTCTCGGAAATAAAATATATATTAGAGCTTTAGAAGATTTTTCTCTTGGAAAATTATAGTTGAATGAAACTACGTTTAATTCTAATTAGCTGTGGAAAAAGAAATCCAGTACTAATGTACCTTTGCCCAGGGGACGCCCGAATGTACTAATCGTACATCCATTCAGTGGAGGTTCTTTCGATAATATCCCCCGATAAGATGATACGATGGTGATAGTGAGTTTGACCCGCCTCGGTGGCGTAGTTGGCTAACGCGCTTGTCGTGTTGAGCTCGACTGCTGAGGACGGGGAGATCAAGGTTCGAATCTCGGTCGAGTGAACTGGGGGTGGTTTTTCCTAAATGGTTTTCCACTCTCCCTCCACGCAAATGTGGGTTCACTTCCTCTAACTCAACCTTCCCAATTCCTAATCCATTAGAGTAATTAGTACTTAAAGCGTATAACCCGAATGGGTAGTAAGACGCGGTGCTAAATATTATTATTATTATTATAGTGAGTTTGAGGGTGTGGAAACAGTGGAAATACTTAAACTTAACACACCAAACCATGGTGACCGTTGGGGTGGTTCCCCTTTCGAGAAAAAAATACTCAAGGTACCAGCCGGGGAACCCTAGACTCGTAGTCATGTACACTAGGGGGCTGGCTGCTTACTATAATGAAACGCATATAAACTACTTTTACAGCTAATTATAGTTGCTAGATAATATTTTATCCCCACTAAAATAATACTCCCGGTTTAGACATCGATATTTTCTCTCTAGTGTTTCACCAACATGGATGTCTAGGTTTCAAGGTATCTTTTTTAAATTGTATTATCACTGTGTTTTACTACCTGTTCAGGTTATGATAATTACTCTAATCGGGTAGGGATGAGGAAGGAAATACTTTAGAGATAAGCTACCCGCATTTGCGTGAAAGGAGAGTGAGAAAACATTTAGTATTATTATTAGCACCACGTCTTACTACCCGTTCGGGCTATACACTAATGTGTAATGGTAGGGTGATTGTGAGACGAAATGGAAGACCTACAGTTTAACGTGGGATCCGAACCACGGGGGAGGCCAGGCATTCCCCACATTCACAAGTGATTAATACACGTCTTGTCAGAGGTAAAGGAAGGGTTTGGCAATCAGATAAATCTGTGCTGGGGGACCGAGGATTGAACCCTGGACTCCCAGCACAGAAGTCTTGACACCTTACCCCTAGACCACCAGGCCACCTTAACGTTTAGTAAACACTAGCCTCAATAGACCCGACTGGGATTTGAACTCCAATCTCCCCGCCATCAGCAGGCCAGTTTAACCCGAGAGTGGAGTCTTGGACCGTTCGGCCGCTGAAGCGGGTTTTAATATATCATAAAAGGTTTTCCTTTCGATGTTCAACACAAGTCTCTGAGCGAGTTTTCTCGTAGCAGCGTGTAGTCTTAGCTTTGTCCTCCCTTGAAAGACCATCTGAGGGGAGACATCACGGAATCAGCCGTCACTATTGTAGCGCTCACAGCTGTCCGCACACGTGGCCGGCTGACCCGACCACAAGTATTGCACCTGGTCTACCATAACGGGAACAACACACTACTCATCCGGGAGCTCCGATTCCCAGAGGTCCACGCTAGGGGGGCGGGGGGGATGCTTGATCATCAGGCAAAGGACCGACACAGAGGGTCGGGTGGTTTTTGGTTTGGGTTTCTGGTACCGATCTAACAAGTTGGTGCAAATACTTCACAAATGTGTTCATTAAACCGCGGGCTCTTAAACCATGTGGACATTAATAACTCGCATCGGTTTGAACACAGACTAAGTCGTTAATTACGTTTCGTCTGGTCATGGTTTGAATCCCGGTCAAGTGTACCTAGTATGTTATTTATGAGATAATTTCCTATTCTACTCACAAATTACACTACCGTAAATGGTACATTTACTTTCAATGATATCTTACCCATCTCTATCGCATTGATATGAATTTACCGATGGGCTCTAAGATTCTGTGCAAATAAAAACTGGATCAATATAAATTTATGAACCCAGCACCCAACCTTCCTCATCCCTAAATCATTAGAGTAAGTAGTACATAAACGTACAACCCAAATGAGAAGTAAGACACAGTAATTATATATATATATATATATATAATATAATATATAATAGATATATTATCACTGTCCTTTTACATATGTACTATATATTAACCTAACAGCCCATCATTTACAAATGAAAAACTTGAGTAGCTACTATAGTATAATTATTATATGATTTGACTCAATGTCATCTTAAGAAATTTTGAAGTCATCAGGCCCTCACTTACTCAGTCCTTCACATTTTATTTAAAAAAAATTAGAATATGTATTTTAATACGATTTGTGCATATAATGTAACATTTTGAAATGGTTTCAATAACTATTTAAGGGGTAGGAAACCTAGTGTATAAATAACTAATGGAAAAATTAAAATAACAAATTAATAAAATATTTAATAAGTTAACGATTTTATTTTAGTGTGTCATTCATTCTAAAGATATTTTTAATATTCGTTGTTTTCTCTGTGTGTCTACGCGGAAATTTTGTACTAACTACGTTAATGTGTTAGAAATGATTAAGGTTGAATTTAGAGGAAGTGTACTCGAATTTGAGCGGAGGAAGAATGGAAACCCCCCTCCCCCCTCAGTACACCCAACTGGGATTCGAACCTCGATCTCCCCATCTTCAGCGGGCCAGTCTAACGTGAGAGTGACGCCTTAGACCATTCGGCAAAAGTTTCTACTGACGGCAATCATACTATAGTACGGTTAAGCTTGACAGAGGTAAATAAATAAGTACTATAATTCCAACGTCTTTAGAACTAATATGTAGGAATGGTTAACTGTTTTTTATATTACCTCAAATAAAAAGTGTAATTAAAAATACATTTCAAGCAAATGTAAGGCCTATTGCTTTTTTACGATTGCTAAGAGGGCCGTAAAACAAGATAGTTTGGTCCTGTCTTCTGGAAACGTAAAAAAAAAGTTAACCATAACATTCTTCGCATTTCCATTTCGTCTGGCGATAACGGTACTCAGGAGGAGTCTTCGTACTAAAGAACCCCCCCCCCCCCCCCCC
>CABFVX010003694.1:0-40443 GCA_902151425.1 Timema shepardi | reverse complement strand
CCCCCCCCCCCCCGGTGACCAACACTGACCAATCACTATCTTCTGGTCCTGGGACTGGTTTGTGTCGCTATGTATGGACCCTGTCATTGCCAGACCCCGCTCAAAATATTGCGGACTGCTGGCCAAACAGGTACAGTCGCGTTTTCATAGTACGGGCCTCATCCGAGAGCTATAAAATAATACTTCGCACCGCGTCTTACTAACCTTTCGGGTAATACGCTTAAGTACTAATCATACTAACAGGTTAGGAATTGGGAAGGATGAATATAGAAGTGGACCCGCATTTGCGTGGAGGGAGAGTGGAAAACAATTTAAGAAAAACCACCCCAGTTCACCTGACCGAGATTCGAACCTCGATCTCCCCATCTTCGACAGTCTAGCTTAACACAAAACTAGCGCGTTAGCTAACTAAACCCTGATTTTCGTTGGAAGAACACTAGAGAAAATTCAAACATATTTTATTGTGGTCAACATTGATAACATTTTATTATATTATTAGTGTTATTTTATATATATTGATAATATATATCAAAAGTAACAGCTGCAGATCACATGGACTGTCGTATGAATCTATTAAAATTGTTTTAGTAAGTAAATTCTACGGTTCTTCCTACCAAAATCATACTATACGCCACCGAGTCGGGTGAGAGCTATAAAAGTTACTAGAATTACTTTAACGTCTTCATATATATCAGGTCATGCGATATTCAGCTGTCACTTTTGGTAGATAATCAATAGTCATTACCTACAAAATAGTTTTTTTTTATAAATACATTACCGCGTATTATTAATACATGTTCACGTTACATGATATTTACTATAACGGGGAAGGGATAGTGAAGGAAACATTTTAGAGGTAATCTTCCCACATTTGCGTGAAAGGAGAGTGGGAAACCTTTTAGGAAAAAACACTTTCAGTAGACCCGACTGGGATTTGAATCCCAACTTCTCCGTCATCAGCAGACCAGTCAAACACTGAAGTGACGCCTTAGACCATTCAGCCACTGAAGACGGTAACGTTGTTATTAATGGTATTATTTAAGGGGTAAGGACAAGGAGGGATGAAGCCTTGCATATTATGTCAATCCATCCTCCAGTGCATACGGCGTGGATTCGAATCTCAAACACCCCGTACAACGTACAGCTAATTCACTCTATAACGAGACTGATACCTTAGGCCGTGTGAACACCGGTAAATTACGGCATCACATCTCTGATCCGAAAGGGGTTCTCCCACAAAGCTGCCTCAGACCTTTATGCAGAATAGACGCGCCGTTTGAATGGGTAGTTGCCGCTTTAGGGTCGAAAAAAAGATTATAGGTTACGGTAATTTGTTTCCAGTTTTCCCGGAGAAACCTTTGTCTGCTAAATTGTTACGAACATAAAACTGCGAGCATTAAAAGTGCGTGTCCAATGTATTCATAATTTTGGAATAAATTATTGAGTAGAAAAATTTATGAAATCGTTCATAATCATTATTAATTACTATAAAAAAGTATTACAACTATTATATTATAAATTATATTTATGATATTACATAAATACACGTTGATGTTGTAAAAAAAATGTTACAAAGATAAAGAACACACTAGTGTAAAGTTTTTTGGAGGCATATTTAGGTGATCTGTCTCATTTGCTATAAATAAGAAAATTGTAGAAATAGCTTAAATTATTCATAGCTAATACATTACAAAGTCAAAATTAGTGGCTTTTTGATTGCAATAAAAAATATTAATGAGTTTGTGAGAAACTTTAAACAAAGTAAAATTTTTATTAGATTGAACAGAAAAAATAAGTTGACGGGAGTAAATTCCTCGTGCCAAGAAAATATTCTCGCGTGCCTTGAGTTCGCCAGCCCAGTCTTGAATAGTTTCTCATTCTCTCTCCAAGAAATTGTGGGTACATTTCCTTTAAAATATTACCTTAGTTAAGTTAAATATGGATGGCCTAAACGGGTAGTTGAGCTCTACGCCGAGTAATAAAACATTAAAATTAATTAAAACAAACCAAACAGCGGGACCATTTTACAGCTTAAGCTTGTTTGTAAGATTTTTTTGATGATATCACTAAGTAGTTTTATAAACTTAACGTCTGAAATATAATGAAGTAGGGTTCCAGAAATATGACCCAAACAATGCAAGATTGTAGATAAGTCGCATGCAAAATGTAGGGTAATATTTTAAATTTATGAATCTCCAACGTGGTGTCATAAACTTCGCCGTAACATCATAAACGTCTCATAAATCGTTGTTAAAAAAAATCTATTTCAAGAAAGTAAGTTTCCAAGAAACACAAGCTTATGAATACTATAACATTATATTCAAGGCGAAGTGACACTAGGGAAATAAAAAATAAAAAATCTTTGATAAAACCAAAATAATAAATACTACCGTTTATTTGCTCTCCAAGCCCAGAGATAAAATGATCTAGATGTAAATATGTAAATCTGTCACGTATTAAAAGACAAGTTTTTAACATTATAGCTATCAGCAAGCTAACCTGCGATTTTTTCACACGTTCGATTATTTAAAACTATTCTTTACTTAAATTTATAATGTTTCTTGTACAAAAGCTGACATATTTTGCCTCATATACGAAGACGGTTTTAAAAACTAATGAAATAGTATTACCTGTACCGGGGAGCACGTGGTCCAAATGTCAAGTTCGTTTAGTCCGGTTTGCTGGTGATGGAGAAGCCGGGGTTTGAATCCCGGCCGGGTGGACTGAGAAGGGCTTTTCATAAACGGTTTTCCACTCTTCCTCCACGCAAATGCGAATAGGTTTCTTAAGGATCCTACCGACCTCATTAACGTAATTAAAATGCATAGGAATATAGTCCGGAAGGGTAATAATAAGACGTGGTAGAACACCCCCCCTCTCCGCCTCCACAATTAATATGTAAAGTTAGAAGAAGAAGAAGAAAGCATATTAATATTATTTTGATCCAAGAAATATTTAAAATATTTATATTTCATATAATACTTTCGAATAGTCACTTTAAATAGGCTCACATTATATAGTTATATCGCAATCAGTGATTGCGCCCGATCGGAGATCGAACACCAGCCGCCTGAGCCAAAGATACTAGTGAATACCTCCTCCGGTTTGCATCAATACTTTTACACACTCATAAAGTGATCGTGCGACCCTGGGTTCCTACTAAATTGTTTCACAATTTAAAAGATGAACCGGTCTCCTTTAAATAAACTGGTTTTGATATATTAATAATTCAGGAGCTACTTCATTAGTATGGACTTGTTGAGTCACCGCCTGGGAAAACTGTGTGTCCGAAAACAATCTGATATTATGAGTGATCTGCTACTTCCGCGTACCAAGACAAGACACGGGGGATTAATTGGACAAAGTGGCAGCCGCGTGGGAAAGGAGGAATGATTCCCTCGATTCAAAACAAAGATAAACAAGATAAATTAAAAATCAAATATGTATTCATTTCCCTGGTTTCTTAAGGGTCTTGAAATTTTAAAACTTGAGCCCTTCACAAATTAGAAACATGCAGAGCTGTCCACGTGATTGGTGAGCTGGGAGTTTGACCCTGTAATGTCGACTACCTGAGGATGGTTTTGCTAAACCACATTTATAGTCTAGTCTCGGGAATGTTGAGGTCGGGGTTCAATTACTTACAAAACGGGCTGAGGTTTTCTGTCTCTAAATAGTCTCCCACTTTATTTAAACTCAAATGAGAATACATTTTCTCTAAAATTCTACCTTACTCATCTCTACCACACTATAATATATAAATGTGGATAGCCCGGATGGGTAGCAAGACGCAGCGAAAAAAATATAAACGTGTGCAACAAGAGAAAACTTGATAAAAACTCGGAAAAGTGATCAAATACGAGTAGCATACAGCATCTAAATTATTATTATTATTAGTAGTAGTATTTAGCACCGCGTCTTACTACCCGTTCGGGCTATACGCTTTAAGTACTAATTACGCTAATGGATTAGGAACTGGGAAGGTCTAATTAGAGGAAGTAAATCCGCATTTGCGTGGAGGGAGAGTGGAAAACCATTTAGGAAAAACAACCCCCAGTTCACCCGACAGAGATTCGAACCTCGATCTCCCCGTCCTCAGCAGTCGAGCTCAACACGACAAGCGCGTTAGCCAACTACGCCACCGAGGCGGGTAATTATCTAAATACAACTCCTTTTTAAAAGACGTCATCAAAGCTTTAAAATTCAAATAAACACAGCGTCTTTTTCATGGGTTTTCTCAATTATTAGTGAAAAAAAAGGGGCAACTTTTCAACACGTCACGTTTGAACACGAAGGTACGTGGAGACTTTAAAATGAACTATGCCCGAAAGGAGAAATTACTTGCACTTTGGGTGGAACTAACACTGTGTATGAATTTGTGAAACATCCAATGGAAATGTCCCCATGAATAAATTGTACCAGTGAGGTGGAATCAGATTAAAGGCGGCTATATATATATCATCATGGAATACTTCAAGAATTTTTTTAGATAATTATTTCAACTTTCCGACATAGGAAATATGACTTGTTCCATCAATCAGGCAAATAACTTCTCTTGAAGATAGAAGGATACTTCTAGGAACTTGTTTATGATCTCTTTCAGAACACCGTCTTAAAAAATATGTTGGCTTCGCGTTAAAAAAAAAATGCTCCAAGTATACCGTCAATGCGCCATCCTTACTGCCAGGGAGATTTTACACAGAACTCTTCCGCGCATGAATACAGTAAGGAATCCATATCCACGTGTAATAAGTTACTACATCTACAGCAGTTACGTCAAACCGTGGACAATACCGAACTATTATATAACGTGATATTCATGTAACATACATAAATACGGTAAAGTTTATTCAATAAATTATCCACAGTAAAACATTAGCAACATTAAATAAAGTAATAATAGCATATACTGTACAGTGTGCACTTCAATATACAGTACTTACTATTCTTCAATCTTCTTGTTGCAACGATCATTGATGATGATATGATAATGCTGATGATGACGGTGATATGATAACACAATGCCAATTAATTTTTTCTTTAATTAAAAATAAATAAAATTGGGCAACGGTAAATCACGGATACTGAATCATTGGGTAGTGAATCGACGGAAACGGGTGGCCCTACTGTACAAGGATCTGTGAGTGTTGGTATTTTATTAAGGGTATAGAAGATAAAACATAAATATATTAATGAAACAAATAGCCGAAACTATTGTTAATGCATTTTAGTGGGGATAGTCCCTCATATATATCATATTCTGAAAATTGAAAAATGTCACCTGGACATGGGAATCGAACCCGGGACCTTCGGCTTAGTACGCCAATGCTCTTACCACTGAGCTATCCAGGATTTGTCCCGTGGCCATGGTGGTCGCGGGTTCGATTCCCGTGTCCAGGTGTTATTTTTCAATTTTCAGAATATGATAAATATATTGACTACGCACCCCTTCCAAGCTGTCTCCATACATAACCCACCAAAACCTCACGGAAATAATTCTGGGACGACATACGATAAGATATTACATGCTCGGGTCATGGATCGCCCGTATAGCTGTCGACTCTTGGCTCTCCTAAAATGTATGCTATGCATGAGCACACGATGTTTTGACACTGCGCAACCCTACAAGTTTCGTGCTTATAAAAAATAATAAATACCGTCCTTTAACACAAATTTAGTAGAACGCCGATTTTTTTTCAAATTATTCACGGAAAATAAGATTCTGAAATTAATCGAATATGTGGATAATTTGATTAAAGACATCACTTAAGTCCTAAGGTGATGTTAGTACGTACTATGCGTATAACCCGAAAGGATAATAAGACGCTTTGATGTTCTCTACGATATCCTTCTCACTCCCCTTACCCCACCTCCCCCTCAAATATAAATATATGGATCGAGGACCACTAGCATGACTGATTGAATATATTTAAATGGTTATACAATGAAGTGAATGTTGTTGGTGAAACCAAACCGGTGTATCAATGACTAATCAATAATACTCGATTACTACTTACAACACTTTCTTCCACTGCTTCGACTTGAGTCATTCATCAATTTGCTCCTTATAAAGACCTCAGTGAAGGCCTTGTTAAGATTGGTTGTGGTATATAAGTCACGGAAAGAGATGTGAATCGTGGCAGTCCTCTTCAAACCTCTAAATACACTGTCATAAGGATTTTGCAAATAGCCCATTTTTATTTTTTAATATATTTTAGAATGTGGGGAATGCCAGGCCTCCACCGTGGTTCGGATTCCACGTTAAGCTGTAGGTCCTCCATTTCATCTCACAATCATCCTACCATAACACATTAGGGTAAGTGCGTATAATCCGAACGGGTAGTAAGACGCGGTGCTAATAATAATAATAATAATAAAATATATTTTATAAAAGAGTTGACACCAACTTTGATCAAATATATATAACTAAATCGCATCATTAAAAAAAAGGTACAATATTACTTATGTGACTACAAAAATGGAAGACATGGACAAGGAAGCATTTAGGTTGTGTCATTCTTTTTTTTTTTACTAGCACCAACAGGCAAGAGTTCAAAATACAGTATTGTATATAGAGAAACTATTAGTTATTTAATCTTCAAAAGAAATGTCAGCTTTTAAAACGCGTTTATAATATATCTCTATTTTGAATACTTTTGAATTTTATAGCACAATTTAAACCAATAAAGGATTAATATTTAAACGTAGTTTAAGATTTAGTTAGTTTTCCCCGCGGTTAAATTATAAACTAAAAATAGCGAAGCTACTTTATAGATTCCCTGCGCGAAGATAGAATACACCAGCTTGTGTTTTATAAAAGATTTGTAAAGTGTATTTTATAAAAGAGCTTTGATATATCGTTAAAACTACATCATAATTCTACTATCAAATAACTTTGAATAGAAATATGGTAATGTAATACCGTCTTAAAGAAAGTACATCAACATTAACGAAACATTAATAAGTTGTTATAAACAACATCAACATCATTAGTTCATCCCATATAGTAAAAATAATATTACTCTACAATATTAAGGGTTTTACGCTTCAAGATCTTTTTTTTTGTTTAAAAAATGATTGCGTTATTATATTTCGACTAAACAAACTAATGCTCTGGCCTTCTCCTGTGGTCACACCGTGTAAGGTGCCATACTGGCAATGAACAGGACTGCTGGTAATTAGGAGGTCTAGGTACAAATCTCAGCCGGGTTTAGTTGAGGTGGTTTTCCACATGTAATTTATCAGTGTGGTTTTAAACACAAAATGATTCGTTTTTAATGGAGGTAAACTTCTAATAAAATACCTTCCTCACACCTCAGATTGAATCGTTAATGTCCATCACACTGGCACTAAATATTGCTACTACTACAATGAAACTATTACTTTTGAGATTGGTGGAAATTGTCACTTGTAAATCATGACAACCGTTTTGATATGATCCATCTATATTTGACCACATTAAAAAAAAACGAAAAAAAACGTGGATCAATATGGCAAACAGAGGTCTTTTGAGTTTTAGTTGATGGCTTTATAAAATTAAACAATCGAAATACCAGTCTTGTATCTACTCAAAAGTGACCGAAATATCTTCCAATATAAAACACGAAATAGAGTTTCTCTACAATTATCCAAACATTAAACAAAAAACTTAAAAAAAAAATATTTACCTTTCAAGTGGCTAAGGTTTGGAATTCCATACCATCAGAATGTAAAGCTTTAAAATCGGTGAACAGTTTCAGAAAAGTGTGGAAGAATTATTGGCTGGGAAATAAAATGTTTTGAAAATGAACCATCAAATGTTCTATAGCAATAATAATGTAGGCTCTTAGAATTAAGATTTAAAATCAAGTCTCAGTATTTTTACTACTCAACATCTTATAATATATAGAATAACATTAGTATAAATATCTCTTCTATTGTAATACCATTCATGAGATGAAATTTGTAGAGTATAGATATTTCTTTTAAAATACTCCCGGATTCGACTATCATCTCTCAGGAGTCATTTTTTAAATCCAGTTAAATACTATTGTGTCTAACGTCTCCGTCCTTTTCAAGTTAACTAATTCTAAAACAACGTTTGTTTTTCTACCAGTCTTACCACAAGTATTTAATCACAATAATGGGGTAAGTAGAAGGAAGTTATCATTTTAAAACGGTCCATTTCATGGAAATAAAGTTGGGAAACCATTTAGTTAAAAGTGCTCTTCATGTACCCGGTCGAAACTCAAACCTCGACCTCCTCTGCACCAGTGAAACTACACTAGCCCCATGGCTTCTTTGGTGCTGATTGACAGCTCACAGGTGACTTCTGATAGTCGACATTTAGGTATATACCAAAATTTTGACTTTCAGGAGTGACAGATGCTAAACACGTGTTTTTGCAGATCATTTGGTTCGGCGTAGGGATACATAATTTGGTCTGGTAACTTTTCAAAGCCGTCAGTCAGCACCAAAGATGCCATGGGGCTACAGTAGACATGTCTTTAGTCTCGTGCTTCCTATGTGCGTGTGAACGTAAAGTAACAGAAGAGGAGTCGAGCAGTGAGTCACAAAGAGAGCTAACCTACCGACACCTGTGGCTCATTCTTCTTGACCTACAAACCCAGTGTGGAGCGCCTCTTTGTGTCTAGCGAGACACACACCTAGCCCCCACCCCTTCCTCCTGTTCCCCTCTCCAATCCATTCCCCTGCCGCTTTGTCTGTCAGGTACAATTGGATTCTGGTAGGAAGGACCGTATCTGACAGTTATCAAATACGATATTTATTCGAATTTGGCTTTAGATTAGGAATTTATAAGCTTTTCACAGGTCTACATTTTACGATATTATTTGTTTTTTGTTTTTTTGTATGAATACCATGACTTGTTTGAATATAAGAAATCAGTTTTAGTAACTTTTGTTCTTCCTACCGGAATCCTTAACGTAAGCGAGATTGACTTGCAGAAATGTCAAAACGCTTTTGATTATTATATATTATGTTTTATTTCAACTATACAAACAAAAAACTTAAAACTAGCCATTAAGACATTTAAACATCTAAATACAAAACAATTTTTTTTAGCACCACATCTTACTACCCGTTCGGATTATACGCAAATGTACTAATTATGCCAATAGCCTTAGAGATTAGGAAGGTTATATTTTATAGTAAGTGTACCTGAATTTGCGTGGATGGAGAGTGGAAAATTATTTAGGAAAAACTACCTTCAATATATCCGACCGAGAATCGAACCTCATCTCCCCGTCATCGACAGTCTATTCTACTGCGAGGGTAGCGCGTTAGACCATGTGGCTACCAAAGCGGGTCATTGTTAATTTGTCCGATGCGTGTGAATAACCGAGCCTCTTTTGGTTAATACCAATTAATAAAGTACGGTTGAGATAAAATGTACCCTCATTTACACACAATTGAAAAGGTAAACAAAAAACAGGAAAAACTTATCTTAGTAAATTTGGCCGGGATTTGAACCCTGACCTTTTCGTTGCCGACAAAACAAACAAGATGAGCTAGATGCGTGTCCATCGATGTGGGCTGGGGGAGGGGCCTAACAGATTTGCTAAATAAGTGATCAGAAACAAAATAAATATGGCCACTTTCTCTAAGTCTAACACCCGCCTCTGTGGTGTATTTGGCTAACGCACTTGTCGTGTTGAACTCGACTGCTGAGGACGGGGAGATCGAGGTTCGAATCTCGGTCGGGTGAACTGGGGGTGATTTTTCCTAAATGGTTTTCCACTCTCCCTCCACGCAAATGCGGGTTCACTTCCTCAAATTCAACCTTCCCAATTCCTAATCCATTAGCGTAATTAGAACTTAAAGCGTATAACCCAAACGGGTAGTAAGATGTGGTGCTAAAAATCTAAGTCCAACCCATCCTTTATTTCAATTTTCAAAGTCTTGAATAATTCAATCACATCCCACACTAAAAAAGAAACTAAAAAAACCCTTTACTAACATTTGTTATCAGATGCATCTCAATACTACTTTCTAATGCGCATGTGCCAAATGCACGATCTTCGCCGACAAGCCGCGCATTGAAACGGACGACAAAACTGGTAACCATTAACTTACGTAACCAGCAGAGAAAGTTATGTGAGTGCATTCATGACTAATTGGACACATGAGGTGTTTCCGAATACACACCAAGATTTTCTTTTTTTATAAATATAAACATCAAATGTTAACTTTGGGAAGTCTTTAATTAATCTTTTTAATTTTCCAGTCGTGCGACACCTTATCTCAGTCGGTAGCGTGTATGTCTACTGAGTTAATGGTCCCGGATTCGATTACTGGCATGACCGAAAATGATATCACTGCTGAAATGTAGATGTACACTTTCATAGTGGTGAATTAACAGCTGGGGGGGAAGGAGGGGGTTGTATTTGTTTTAGATTTAAGTTATTTTATAAGTCATGTGTTGATATAATCAGTCGTTTCATATAGTGCATATTAAATACCTCCAATATATATGATGAAAAAAAAATTTGCCTGACATCTTCATTTCACAAAAGAGACCTTTTTTATATTTAGTTACCATAGTTTGTTTTTCGTTCTCTTTTTTAATTTATTTTTTAAATATAAGATTGGGGTGGCATGAAATGAGACGTGAGTTCAGGTCAATATTTCTGAAGTTTTTAATACTAAAATCCATTTTTGGTCTAAACAAATAAAATATTGCTTCAATAGATACATTTAGTTTTATACACATAATAATTTCAACAGGTTTTGAATATTTTTTAAAACGCATATTGGCATTTGATGAGAATTTTTTTTAAATACAAATAAAAAGTCCTAGTCCAATTATTCCGCGATGCTCATGAAAGATATTTAAAAAACAACCTAAATGTATCTACTTAGGCAATAATTTTGTTCATTTTGGTTATACACTTTTTTTGTTATGAAAAACTACAAAGATAATGACTGACATTAGCTTCCATACTACCTTAATATTTAGATTATTTACTACCTAATCTAAGAGGTAAGAATTATTAGTTTAGTTCATAGGAAGTACACCCGAATTAACGTGAAGAAAGACAATGTTAAAACCATACGCTGAAACTCTCTTTTACAGTACACTCAGCCGGGATTCGAATCTCAACCCTCCCCATCAAAATATATTGCGAGCACGATGCCTTTAACCACCTGACCACCTGTGCGAGACCTGAGTCTATTATAAAGAACACGCCTCAAGGCTCTCTATACTCTGTCTAGACCAGGGATTCTCAATCAGTGCGCCGCGACACTTGGCGGTACCACGATATCGACCAGGGGTGCCGCTAGATTTTTAGAGTGGCCCTCTTTATTCACATTCACCATGTTCACTAATCTATATACACGCACACTCTGAATACTTAGAAAGCACCTAGGATGGTATGCGAGAACGTAGTGAATGCTTAGTGGACCAGTTGTGTGATCCCGAGTACACTATCGCTCCACCTAGCATCCACTTCCTTCCGCGACGTAATTTGGGGTGGGGGAGGGGGGTCAAGTAGCCAGTGACGAGATGAATCGGTAACATTGCAAATATTTTTAATGTACTGAAGTGTTTTAAAATAAGATTAGCCGCGTCAGTGGCGGAATGGTGCGTTGCACTCGATAGCTTTTGACTGGGAGGCAAAGTTTCGAATCTTGGCTCAGTGAACTGTAGGTGATTTTTAAAACTTATTTATTGTTGTGGTTTTTTTCATACTCTCTCCAAACTAATGGTGATTCTTATTTGTAAAGGACTACTTTTATCATAATATTGAAGTATTTTAACATAACGGGTTTACATATACATTCTATTATTTATGGTCTTACCAATTAAATTAGACCATTATTAGCAAGTGTGTTAAACCTATCACTTATAGAAAAAATGTCAAATATCATGTCAAAATGAGAAGTTTCCCTAAAACTCAATGAACCAACATACAATAATATTGACAAGCGCCTGTAAACTAGACTGTACCGGCTCAAGCGTGCGTGCTCTGGCCACCTCCCATTACAACCAATGTGTTCTATTTTATATTTTAGTCTCTCGCGCGCTCAGTCTGGCCGTACCCTAAGGGTGCCACGAGCCTAAAAGGGTTGAGAGTCTCTGATATAGACATAAGAGTTTTCTCCCCTATCGCGTCTAACTACCTCTCATAGCTCTCCAAACTCGATTACATTAATGAGGTAGCGAGAAGTAAAAGTATTTTTTAACACTGCGTCTTACTACCTACCCGGGCTACACTCATATGTAATAGTTAAAAGTATATGTTAAGAATGAGGAATGTTCTGTCAAGTCTATTACGGGAGCGACTCTTTGACTTAGAATGTGCAGTAAGGTTAGAATTTAGAGGTAATGTACCAGAATTTTCATGGAGAGTTTGTGGGAAACGCTTTAGAAAAAGACCAATCGTGGTACAACTGGCCAACATTCGAACCTAGACCTCCTAATCACAGAAAAATAAGACTAGGCTAGTCTGACATTTAGTACAACTAGTTTAACTTAACCAATGATACTAGATGATAAGGAGGGGTTATTCAAATGAAAATGCAACAAAATTCACCTATAGCAAGAATTAAAAACCTCAAAGGAATTGCAGTTAAATTATACATTTAATACATTTAAACGATATTAAATGTACAGTCAAAATTTCTATAAACTATTCATAGTTCTGTTCTTAAAGTTGTCAGCGGCCGACTCTAAATGGAGGGTACTTTAGTCCGTTAGTCTCTTCGTAATTATCTCGCGATGCATTCTAAGTTTGCCCACAAGGTATCCAACCTTATAACTTAAAGATGTACCGTAACAGCCTAACAGGATCAATATGACCACTGCATGACCTTCTAGTCACTTGCCAGAGGAGCACTTAAGTGTGTATTCATATTCAGTACGATGGAATGTTCTAGAATAACATCTACTGGCAACAAAATTGTGTTTTAATAAATAGTGGGGGGCAACGGCTATTCTTACAGAGCGGTGATTTCAATTTATTTTGTATTTAACGTAGCCCCTGTGCAATCAAAACGTGTAGGGCCTACAATCGGCCGCATAAAAGCCGACCACAAGTCGCCGTGGTTTTTGTTTCTGTATCCAGCTGACGACATCACACGTCCACCGCAAGACTTCCTTCGCCTTCTCATCTAGGAACGGGATTAACCTGGATAGTTCAGGCAGGGTGGCTGCACACGAGGTCAAAGGTTTCCATGTTCGATTCCCGTGTCACTTTTCAACATATAAGGGAATCAACATATACATATCCTTATCACTAGCACACACACGTGTTCTCATGCCGTGGAAAAGATCGTTAAGGCATTATGTCCTCAAATTTTATACAACCAATTTCTTGGCTCAAAGTTTCTTAGTCTCCCCGTGATGCGAAAGTAGACGAGAGCACGAATAATCGTGAATTCCCACTAAGAGCGGTCCCGGGCACTTATTACCCATTAGCTTGTATTAAATGCCCGAATAGAACCGAACTACACCCACTACAGTGGCATAATGGTGTAAGGCGTCACTCTCGTACTAGATTGGTCCGTTGATTACATGGAGATAAGGGTTTGAATCTCTGTCGGGTCTAATGAGGGTGATTTTTTTCCTAAATTGTTTCCCGCGCAAATGTGGGTATATTTACCTCTAAAATGCTTCCTTCCTCATCCCTACCCATTAGAATAATTATACACGAGTATAACATGAACAGGTAGGTCGTTAAAAAACTACCTCCCCTCCCCCACCCACCCCATCCGGAATCAAAGTGCAAGGGTGTCCTAAACTTTTAATCTGACACCTCTTCACTGCTGGTAGCGTGTATTTTGAGCAGAAATTCCTGGTTTTAAATCCCGACATAGCTGAAAAAGAGTATTATTGTTAAAATGGGGGTTTCCTGTTTCACGGCGATAAATTGACAGCTGTGGGACTGACTAGGTGCTTCATGTATTCCAAGTCGTGTTTAGCTATACGAGTACTAAGTTGATTGAGAACGTGAATGTCAACTACACATAGTGTATATATATATATATATATATATATATATATATATATATATAATAACTAGCCTTGTATGCTATGAACACGGTAGGAAGGGTCTTTTAGAAAATACAAGCTAATGGCTGTCAATATCGGAAAATAAATTGAACGACAAAATCATACATACTTTGTCATACATAAATTTCAAATTTTTAAAAGTAAATCATCGGTGAACTACCCTCAAATTAAATATCCTTCGAAAACCACGTATACAATGTTACCTATAGTAAATATAAAACACTCTCTAAATATATATTTAGAAGAAAATCGTAATGACCATTCTCAAAAAACTTCAAATCTTCTAAAAATCATCAGTAAACCACTCTCGTAAACAATTTTTAGAAAAACCAACATATATTCTTATTTATTATGTAAATAACTCGCCAGACACCGATTTTGAACAAATATTTATAGCCGCTTTTTAAAAACCTCATATTTTCAAAAACTTCATAGAATTACCCTTAGATTGATTTACCTCTAAAAAACAAATATGTAGGGCTATTTTTCAGGTAAAACAATATCCAATTATACCATTTTAACCTACTTATTGGAGTGAATTAAAATACACAATTAAATTACCCTTAATTTTAAGATTAAAATCAAAATCGTGATTTCAGCTTGAAGTATAAGGGTCTATATGTCAAGTTTGAGCAAAATCCGTCAAACCGTAAGATTCATTTTTTTGAATTCGATAGTACATAAAATGACAAGAACCAACAATCTCGGAGCCGCAAATGTTTACAGATACAATACTTGCTCTTTATGAGAAAATCAAATGACACTACATAATCACTATTTCATAGGTATTGATGATATCAATCAAAAGTGACAGCTGAAGATCACATGACTCTTCTTATTAATATATATATATATATTAGCACCGCGTCTTACTACCCGTTCGGGATATACGCTTTAAGTATTAATTACGCTAATGGACTGGGAAGGTTTAATTAGAGGAAGTGAACCCGCATTTGCGTGGAGGGAGGGTGGAAAACCATTTAGGAAAAACCACCCCCAGTTCACCCGACCGAGATCCGAACCTCGATCTCCCCGTCCTCGGCGGTCGCTTATTAATATATTAAAGTAGTTTTATTAACTGTTGTAACTATCATTCTTGGCGAGTTCTTGCTCCGGTAATACCACCTCTTTTCACGGATCTTATTCCTAAAAGGTCAACAACACACACGTGTCAATAGGTCGGACTCTACTCTACAGATGTATATTCCCGTACAGAGACCACACAATATTGCATACTCTTTATTTTACTATCCTAGCATCACATCCTTTTAAACAAATTATATAACTCCACTCACCACCTGACATACATAATTTATTTTAAGAGAGCAATCATTCAATATATCTGGTCAAATAAACTAAAATGAGTTCTTAAAATAATTTGAGCTTTAAATGAGTATGATTGAGCGTGAACATGGTTTTCTACTTTTCCGACCTTTATTTAAAAATCTCTATCTTATTTTAAGTATTAATATTTGTAGGGCGTATATGTTTCCAATACGTGTAATACATGCTATATTTAATATTATCCGATGCCATAACCTTTAGTTAGATACAAAATTATGCAAAATGTTGTCCTTTATTTGTAGAAAACGAAAAAAAAGCTGACACGCCTGTGTGAATATCACCTAAGCCTATATTGCGAATAAGTACGCAAACCTTTTTACTTATTCCCTTTAAAAAATATATATTATTATATGAATATATTTCAAATGACTGCACTGAGTGTTGTATTTAACCAATGGTTAAGTGGAAGAGATGGTTAACGTCTTAACTTGACCCCATTAACAAAGGTCATTATTAATACTCCTGTACCACTTTAATTCCGGGATAGCATACGCGCTGCGGTTGCACCATAATGGATATCGCTGACGTCTCTAAGGTAGCACGAGGTCTCCCAGACCAGTCTATTGTTGAGAGACCACGTTGCGCGGGAACAAAACACCCGCGTGGTCACTCACTCCCTGTCGGTCTGTCGATGTTACATCATCCAACGCTGGATACCTCTCTAGGCGTTGATTACTTTGCAATAGACACGTTGCGTCATAGTTCTCTACGACATGTGGTACTCGGTAGAGTTGTCCCGTGGGGGACTTTGGCCTTTTATTGAAACTTGAAAGGCCACTAAGAACACAAATATTATTCATCAATCTCACATACATGTTCTGTCACTGTGGCAAATGAAGTCGATAATCACATCGCCTGGCAGATTTACATAACAGGCGGATGAATATGAAACTGTTTATAGTAATTTTTCAACTGGTAAATAGGAGCAAAGCTACCTCGAAATAATTACAGTAAGAACGTTGACGTGCCTAGTTAATTTGTTCCGAAAATTTCAAGCAAGTTGAAAACCACGTTAAGTCGAATGATACGCTGTATTATTTATATAAATATCAGTTTCAAAGAATAATAAAGTTAAACAGATTCTGCTTATAAAAAAGAAAGCTTTGAGAAAATAAACTTTATTCAGTGTTCTATCGAGTTCACTAATATAAAACATATTTAAATTTAATATTCCTAGTACATATAATTCTATATATTCACAAAATATTGGAGACACTATCAGATGCACGTCAGCTTACAAAGTGCGCCATCTCTTGTGTTTAAAGTGGTTCTTGATTAATGGCATTGCTAGTCGTAAGTCAAAATACCGTAATAATAAACAGAATAGATAATATTTTTATTTTATCGTGACGTTATGTTAGTAAACCCAGTTCTTAAATTCAAAAAGATCGCACGATGCTTGGATAAAATACCTAAGGTGATTTCTGACGGCAAGGTTTAGTTGTGTCGTCTAAGACTTAGACTGGTATTTTACTTTATCACTCGCTCGCTATATTACAGGTAGAGAAATTATTGTACCGTTCCAAATCCAAAAAAGTTGTTTTTGAATTTCCATCTGTCTGTACCTTGGACTAGAGACTAAACAATTTTACTGGTTAGGCTAAAAATTTGTATCTAGGGTTTTCATAAGGTTGCCCCGAGGGATTTTTGAAATTGGATATATAACCCTAAAATTAAGGGTAATTTAGTGAAGGGTGAAAAGAGAAAAACTATATTGTCTAAAAATCGGCTCTAACGATTTTGATTAAATTTCATTTCTAAATATTTATAAATATTCTAAACAAAATGGTTACTCTCAATATGTCAGCAAAATGACTTTAAGGGTTCCGGTCTGATGCGTAAATTCTTATTTTTTTATCATATATACGTAGCTATTTGAGATACTAAATTACTTATCATTGCAAATATGTGGGTATATCTATAATACAAATATTTTATTTAAAACATATTTTTATAAAACCAATATCTTTCAAGCTATACGCAACCTTACGAACACTAAAAGTAAAATATTGCGACCGTAAAAAAAATCTAACCCGAAATGTTGATGGATGTTGACGGCTCCTGACCTCCCCCCTTCCCCCGAACCCTTAGAAGTGGTTTTTGCAATGCCGTGTGTCTGTTTAACCCTAAAATTAAGAGTACTTTAATAAAAAGCGAAAAGAGAAAAAATCGATTTTGATTAAAATTCGTATCTAGGCGTTGATTAAGATTATAAATAAAATGGCTATTTTCATTTTCCAACGAAAATTACTTTTAGGGTACCTAACAGAAGCGGAAATTTCCATATCTCCGTGAATATTTGAGATACTAAATAACTTAACATTACAAAATTGTGGAACTATTAAAAATAAAAAACTTTTATTTGAAATATATTTTTATAAAATCAACGGTTTCTGAGAGATTGGCAAATATATTAATACAATTTCGTGAGCATTAATTGTAAATAGATACTACTTAAGTTTTAACGCAATCATTCTCTAATACCATAGAGTAAGTAAATAAGTAAGTCTTTCAAGAAGTTGTTGATGTTTTTCCTTTAACCTCTTTGGGGAAATATTTGTACCGAACATGGTCGAATCCAGGATTTTAGTGAGGGGGTGAGGGATGCGGGTCCCCTATGGAGGGGGGGGGGGTAGCACCTAAAAAAATGTTATCCTAAAAATACTTCAAAATTTGAGAGTCAATAAATAACCCTCTATTGAAGGACCTAACTCGAAATTTGGAATTAGTACTGAAATTTAGTAAAAGCAAATGACATCAACAAATATGGATTATTAAGAGGGAGATAAGTTTAAACACTTTGACAATTATTATATAAATAGTTTTTTTAGCTATTCTATCAATTAAACAAAATAGATGGAATTATTCAGATTTCTAACAATCGAACTTTAACTCCACTCTATTGTGTAGCTAGTTATTTCTCATTCTAAATCGAAATTTTACCACTAAGTCATACTAACACGTTATGTGTGTGGTATTTATGCAAAGATTTTGTTTAAAGCACGTTATTTAAAAATATATTATTTTAAAGATATTTTATCTATTATTAATTATTGAAATAGTAATAATAAAAAATGACAAATACATTTAAACCTAGACAATGTTTGTACAACAAGATGAGAGGCGCGCGGTGACCTGGTGGTCTAGGGGTAAGGTGTCAGACTTCTATGCTGGCGGCCGGGGTTCGATCCCCGGTCCCGGCAAAGATTTATCTCTCACAATCACCCTACCATTACACATTAGCGTAAGTGCGTATAACCCGAACGGGTAGTAAGACGCGGTGCTATTAATAATAATAATGAGAGGCGCGCAATTTAAATTTGTGTAATTTAATTAATGCCTATTTTTACCATTTTAATAATTAATGTGATTGTCTTAAGCATTTATAATAATTACCGTGTATTAATAATTCAATAATATTACCAATAACGTTTAAAAAAATGAAATATGTTTAGTGAGATAGAATTACGTGACAATAAATCTAGTAATGACGTTAACATTGATTTAATTGGTTTAATTTCTTGAACGGGGGCGCGCGCCCTCCTGGATCCGCCCCTGGTACATGAATAATATATTTCTCTCATTTTAGACTCAATAGTCAATAATTACCTATTTTATTGGTCAAAATTTATGAAAGAGAAATTTAATAGTAATGCGATAACCATAAGATGTGCATCCCCTGATAAAATGCCGAAAGTTTTAACCGGAAGTCAAAATTTTAATACAAAGTGTTGACCCTTGGGGACCCAATATCGATTTTTTTTTATTGATCCAAATATACAAATTAGGACGTTAATTCTTTAAAAATAAAGTTATAAAATTTAAAACCATGAGCCAAAAAAATGTTTTACGTATGTATAGCGCAATTTGTTCTCGGGTTCGGTAGAGTATATTATATTACGAATTTTGAGAAAATACCTCCATTTTTATACAATTGAGCGAGAAAGTCCGTATGAAGTTCAGTACCGTTTATTTCTTATCTCGTGTACCGATACAATTCAATTGTTTTTAATACATTCTTTAAATACCTTATATTAGGTTCATAGTCTGTAGTGCTTAAAGTCTGTAAAGGTTTTCCCTTTCGAAGAATTAATCTCTGGTAAATAAATGAACATCGAGATACGCAATGATATAAAGGGAATAATAATTATAGAAAATACATTTGTCAGCGTTTTTTAAATAAAATAAAAACGTACCAGAAGCAATTAACGTAAACTTATTTAACCAGGCGATATTATCAGGGCACGACCTACAAACTAACATAATACTATAACCGAAACAAACTTCAGTTATCCAGCTATTAAATCATTGTGAATGTGGAAGCCCCAATATCATAAAGGATATACTGTATATCTATAAACTTTGTTGATAACTAAACCTGGAACGACTAAGTTAAGGTGTCAAATCATAGTATCTTAATATAGCATATTTATTTACATGCATTTAATAGCAATATCAAAAAATCTTCTAAATAAAAGCTAGAGTCCAAAAAGCAACCTGCAATTTTTAGTTGAATATGATTTTCGGATTTGTTGAAACTCTTCTAATTCGAAGCTATTTCTAGACTAGATATTATATTTATGATATAATTATGTGGACTAAGGGTCAGTTTCATAAGATTTAGGGTTAATTTCATAGTCAGATTGAGTACGTATCCAGTATGGCGCTACATTAAACACATTGCACCTACCTAGACGAGAATGGAATGGGCCAGTTTCATATGCGAAAGGGGTCCATTCTATTAGTTTAGGTGGGTGTCGTCTTGTATTTAGTGTAGCGCTGCACTTGAGGCGTACTAAGTCTGACTAAGAAACTGGTCCCTAGCGTTGATTGCGTTTACCGTAGATTTACATATAGAGAGAAGAAATACAGACATCGGAATATGTTTTAAGCTTCTCTTGTCCTCCAGCAGCTCTCGTTCTTCCTGTCCGTACAAGAAGTTTCTCTTGTCATCCTTGACCTAGCCTATATCTACTCCTCGCTTGATAAATCAAACCGGAAGTGCTAGTCCGTTCTTGCCCGGTTTGTAGATGAGAGGGCACAGGCAGTGATGCCAACTGAAGCTTGGCCAACAGGAATACCCTCCCAGCCTCTCTCTCTCTCTACAGTCATCTTGAAACATGACAGATGACCGTGAGAAAACAAGTGGCTCATTTCTAAAAAAAAATCCTGTTAATCTATCAATTATTTTAAAATATTTAACTGCGTCTATTACTAAAATAAAGTCTTGGGGCAAAGCGCCTGTCCCAGGGGCCGATGTTTGTGGGTTCAAACCCAATCGGGGTCGACGGATTTTTCTTGGATAATAAAAATCCTTAACACAGCTTCCTTTGGAGGGGAAGTAAAGACGTCAGTCTCGTGTTGATTGTGGCATGTAAGAACGCTGAAAGGTACGCAAATGTGGATACATTTCCTTTAAATTCAACCTTCCTCATACCTAACTCATTAGTATAATTAGTAGATGTGTGTATAGCCTGAATAAGTAGTAAGACACGGGGCTAAAAAAAAGTTTGTTAATCAAGAAGAGAATTGTAAACGTACATAAAAATAAAAGTTGATTAATAATTAAAAAGTAAGTATTTTATAAAACGATTTAGAAGAATTAAAGGTATATTAAATAAAACCGAGATGGCTATCACAACCAAGTTACAGGGATAAAATCATATTATAGTTCTACATGAAATATTTTATTCATAAAAATAAATCATGAGGGGATAAAACAAAACCCATTTACTGTGTTGTAATCGTGCTCCTCAAATGACTGCTTGGGTAAATATGTGTTAGTGTTTTAGTGCCGTGTTTAAAAACGTGTTATAATGGTGCGCTTTGTGCCATTGTGCTGGTTATTTAGCTGCCGTTGAAAATGATAAAATATTTTACATATCTTTTAATTGTAAAGCTATCATAATCCTTAGAAAAAGTTCTCAACTATAAAAATAATAAATCAATAGTGACCTCTAATATTTTTGTTGCTGTGCGAGTATAGCTGGTTAGAATCGAATCCCATTCTCGTGAGTCAAGCGTGCTTCAAATGGTTTTATTGTATGGTTGGCATGTGGTAGGTAGCATCGGCCTTTTTTTTTAAAGAGAAAACTTTACTAAAAAACAAAGTTAAGCATCTCAAATTTGTGGCATCACTTTGGTAAGTTAATTAAGTTAATATTAATGATATATTTAATTTAGTTTTAATTTACTTGATATATTTAAAGTGCGCTTTCTGAACCGACTGATTATATAAGCACATGGCTTTGAACTAACTTAAATCTATAACAGACGCAACACCCAGCCCTCTGACGTGAATTCATAATGTTGAAAGAGGAAACCCACATTTCACCAATGATAAATGTTTCAGCCATGCAAGGAATTGAAGCGGGGACCCTTAGCTCAGTAAACAGACACGCTGCCAACTGAGCTAAAGTGTCGGATATTAGTAATATAAAAGTAGAAAGTTAACGTAAACAATCCATATAAGTGGTTGCTATGTTATTGCGTCACCCAATATCATGCAGGGCGTCATCAATTAATTAGAAGCCATATCTCAGATTTCAAGGAAGGTTCAATGCCAACGTGCAAGGTAAACAATTCGGAGAAACTTTCAGTATTTAAATTAATATTAGTAGTCGGTTTTATATTTAATTGATTTATTTTTGTTCCGGCTTACTGGGTTCATATAATGGAAGCTACAGTCAATTTTTAATAGGAAAAATCTTATATAACAATTAAAATAATTAATGGATCCACGGTTGACTTCTGTGGTCTTGGGGTAAAGTGAGCGCATCAAGCAAGACCCGATGATTGTGGGTTCAAACCCAGTTGATGTCGATGGATTTGTCTTGAGCGATAAAAATCCGTAGCACAACTTGCCTCGGAAGGGAAGTAAAGCCATCGGTGCCATTTCGATTGTGGTATGTAAAAAAACCCCTGGAAGGTATGTGAAAATATCTTTCCCGGCAAAATGTTTGGCCCTTTCACTATCGCCCATGGAAATTCTCGTGTGCTGATACTATCAAATAGTTTGGTTCATAAAGTCTATGTTAAATATCTCAAGTAAATAAATAAATGATAGATCTACGATCAATTAGTCATACGTCAAGTTATGATATCAGCAGCTTTCACGTTTGATAGATATTATCAATACAATAATACGATAATAAAATATTATCAATGTTGATAGTAAATAAAAATATATTTTTCTAAAAGTTTCTTCCGACCAAAATCAAAATGTATCACCCCTTCCTTAAGGCCCTTGGCCCTGTCGAGCGCAAGTCTAAAACCTCTTTTGTGGGATGGTTGGTGGGTGGGTGAAAGGCGTGGCGTGCCTTCACAACCGACCAAAGTATCCTTTCACGCCAACAAAAAAGATGGATCACGAAAAACGTAGATGGCGCCAGCTACCGGACAGGTCTTGCGGAAAAATCATACTTTTGGAAATACCAGTTTCCTCGAGAGCGAGTGAAGTGTGTATGTTAATATTTTCAACATCGCTTCTAAGATGATGTATCAATGTTTATTAATTGTTACATTTTCTAATTTTTTGTTATGAAGCCCGTAGTTTTCTATTGAATGTCTATTGAATTCTATTGAATTAAATATCAGTTTTATCGATATTTGATCACTGTTAAAATTATAAAGGAGGTGTGTATATAAAAATTATAACTTAATAAACATGCGTCTATTCTTAAACAAACCGTTTCCGAAAAGGAATGGGCAAAACAATAGAAATTATTGAAGATAGCCGTGTGTTCCCACGGATTTGCATTTCCACGCAAAATTAAAAGGGCCAATTGCTTTAAGAAATAGATAATCAAACTGCCCGGTGATTCATGCTGGCAAAGGCATCCATCTCGTCTAATCTGGTTTGAAGTTGATGAAAAACCCCAGATTATAATCCTAGCAGGGTGTATTGGGGATGATTTTTCCTAAATCGTTTACCAATCTGCTTACACCCAAATGCAGGCATGCTTCCTATACAAATTCTAACTTCTTAATTCCTACCCCATTAGTATAATTATGTGGATAGTCCAGACGGCTAGTGAAACGCTGATTACAATAAAAATTACTCGGTCAAGTGGTACTAGGAGGAATTGGTTTTTATTCCGAAGATGGCTTTATTATTATTGTTGTTATTATTATTGTTATTATCATCATCATCATCACGTCTTGCTACCTATTGTTAAAATTATAATCATTGCTAAGTCTATATGATAATACTCAAATGTAGTAGAGATGAGGAAAGTTTAATTCATAAGAAGTGTATACACCCAAATTTAGGTTTAGGAAAACTCCCCCTCAATACACCGGCCTGAGATTGGATCCTCGGCCTGATGCCACCAGCAAACCTAACAACACGAGATTGTTGCATTTTTCCAACGTACTTACTTATACGATGAGGGGAGTTCTTAATGCTTAAAAAAATTAAATAGTTAGTAGATTTGTATTTAAAATTATTCCTACTATCAAACTAGTTAAATAATTAATTAATTTAATGGTTATTTTGTGTTTTTAAGTTAAAGTACAATGAACACCGGGAATAATAATGAAACAACTTTGTTAATTACTTTATTTATAGTAATAACTAATAATTATTGACATAAAGTAACTATGCTATTTATAACGTTGTGGAAACAGATTTCCACACGAGAAAATTTGTTGATAGTGTCGGTTCATTAATAATTCGTGCGAAGGGAGAGTGTTAAACAGTTTAATAAAAAGAAAAACACCCAGCCGGTATTGGAACCCCAACTAAACGAGACTGGCGTCTTGGACCGTGGGTTCACTGATGTAGGTGGAGTTTGTTAATAAGCCCTGGCTTGAGAATATCATTAATAAAATTAACAGGTATATTTTACCTTTTGTATGAACCTTTATCTGCCACATGAATTGCCTTTGGTATATATATTACTTTTAAAAACGCTTAATTTGCCTATGGCGTCACTCTCTCAATATGCTCGATTGCCGATGAAGGGCAGATTTAGGTTTAAATCCAGATAGGTACTTTTTCCAAAAGGGTTTCCAACTTTCTCCCCATGCAAATGCGGTAACATTGCCTTATAATAATTATACCTTCGTCCTACACCAGCTAATGTAAATATGATTATAACCCTAACGGATGGCAAGACGTGGTGCAAAATAAAAACTAATTGTTAATGAGATTGGACAACAATGGTGTCAAATCCGAAGCAAACGCAAGAAAAAATTCAAAAGGATTGTACGGCCAGCAAGTGTGACGTGTTATCCGTGTGGTAAAAGGATTCTCGGAGAAAGGAAATTACTGAAGGTGCGGGGGCCTATTAATTGTTGAGGAGGCCAGGCGGGTAAAAGAGTAGGCTACAGAGACAGCCGACTGATTGTGGGTCACTGGCTCACAACAAGTGACGTCACAACGCCGTGTCTCCCACGAACCGAGGGCGAGAAGGGAACACGTACACGATCCGGGTTGAAAAAGTTCATTTGTTTTGGGTTATTTCGCATCACGTTTAAGTTATCGTTTGGATTGTACGCATAAAAATTACACTAAAAGGGTAAGGATGAGTAAGGTAGAGTTTTAGAAGAAATGTACCTGCATTCATGTCGGAAAAGAATGGAAAACCGTTCAATAAAAACAACCTTTAGTTCACCCATCCGGGATTTGAACCCCGACCTTCCCGTCACTGGCAAAACAAATCAAACGTTACTGAAGCATTTATACGTGTGACCACCGATGCAGGTAATTGGTTCTTAGTTAAAACTCTTGGTATGAATATTTTTAAATTTAAATTAATAGAGTTTTAATTATGAAAGTTAAAAAAAATTAGATTTGAAAAAAAAAATCATATTTTCTTGATCTCTGGAATTTGTTATTTTAGTATAGGGCCGTTTATATATATATTCCATCAAAACATTGCTCACAGCAACAGACGAAGTAATTTATCTTTGGAATTCCTATCAGTTTCCTAGCAATGGAATCTAAAAGCGAATCATGCAATTAGTAAAGTTTTAATGAGACTCTGAAGGGAAAGGGGGGAGAATCCGCTACATGGTTTCAGGCCAACGCCACAGAAATTAAGTTACTCTTTAAGTAGGGTGAATAGCAACGCTGCTGATGTAACGCCTGCAACTGTGGTTTTCTGCGCGCGTACAGACAATGTATTGCTCTCAGCTCTTATCACGCATGACCCGCGCCACAATAACAAGTCATGGTGGGAGATCTATTTCGCACTCTTATATGGGTATTGGTGTCTGGTGTGCACTTATGTTCCTATCTCTATACTACTACGTTCAGTACAATGATTATCCATCCATCGCATCTTAGTCCTCGTTTGAGCTATACGCTAATATATTAGGGATGAGGAAGGGAGAATTGAGAGTAAATGTACCCGCAATTTCGTGGATAATGTGGAAACCATTTGGGGGAAAATAATCCCTCAGTACATCCGGATGAGGTTTGAAACCCAACCACTCCACTACCGGCATTCAAGTCTAAATGAGCTTGACATTTAGACGGCGTGCCCACTGGCGTATAGCCCGGAAGGTTGGAAGACGCGGTGCAAAAAATAAACCAACTAATAAAGCCTTTTGGCTGCTGTCCTACTCCAGCATTTTCGTTACGGCGATTGGCCCTTTTCATTAGGCCTGGAAATGCAGAGCCATGGGAACAAAAGGTTATTTTCAAGAATTTTTATTGTTTTGCCATTTTCTTTTCGGAAACGGTTTGTTCAAGAATAGAAGCATGTTGATTATTTTTTACTTTTTATATACACACCTCCTTTATGATTTTAACAGTGATCAAATATCGATAATTTTGACATTTTTCAATAAAAAACTGCCGGCTGCATAACCAAAAATGTAGCACCCAATAAACATTGATACATTATCTTAGAAGGGGTGTTGGAAATAGTAACATAAAAATTTCACTCGTTCTCGAGAAAACTGATATTTCCAAACGTATTATTTTTCTGCAAGACCTGTCCGGTTGCTAGCGCCATCTACGTTTTTCGTTATTCATCTGTTCTTGTTGGCGCGGAAGGATACTTTGGTCGGTTGTGAAGCCACGTCACGTCTTTCCCTCTCCCGCCCACCATCCCACAAAATAGGTTTTATACTTGCACTCGATAGGGACAAGGGCCGTAAGTACCTTTAATAAACTACGGAAGGTTTTCATCTCTATTTATTAACGAGAATCATTTCAGAACCGTTGGTTCATACCATGTCGATGAGAAGTGAAAATATATTAAAAAGGGCCACAGAGCGGATCCCAAATAACCGGTCCGATTTCACTTCTCCTTATTCACCTTCTCTTTCTCAACGCCCAATAGCATTAAGGCCGGCGCCCGCAGTGGAGGCTGATATCGTAATTACAAACTTCTCGCCCTCAAATTACAAAGGAGCTAGGCTACCACAGGAAGAGCTGTCGCCCACTTAAGTGTTATTTTCTTGTTCGCTTCACTACTCTCGCCGTTTTGGCCCGAGGAGCCCGCGTCAACGCTGTTTTTTTATTTCACTTTGTATCCACATAATCTATAATAACTTTTCTTTTAGCCCGCTTTGGTGGCAACATGGTCAAAGGCGCTACTCAAGCAATAGACTAGATTGCCGAAAACGGGAAGATCGGGGATTGATCTCTGTCGGGTGTACTAAAGGTGGTTTTCCTAAATGGTTTTTCAATCTTTCAATCTCCACGCAAATGGGGGTACACTTTCAATAAATTCAACCTTCCTAATCCCTAACAAATTAATGTATTTAGTACATAGGTGGATAACCCGAACGGGTAGTAATACGCTGTGCTAAAAACAAAACAAAGAAAAACTTAAACAAGCTCACCCTTTGTACACGCCTCAATAAGATAAATATATAATTTTTTTCCCTTGTAAAGTTATTTTCAATTTTTTTTAAAAGAACATTAGTATAAAAAATGAATTTTTAAAATATCCACTCCTCATATCCATTAAAGCGAGGTGGGTTGCGATTGTTTGTCGATTTAAAAATTAGTTCACGGTTCTAAAAAGTTTGGGAAGCACTGCCGTGGAGCTTTGTGACTCGAACGCTCACCTCTGAAACACTCCTGGTTCAAAACCTGGTTAGGTCACCATCAACTATTCATGTGCGGTGAAAGCACGCTAGACACGACTGGTTCGGAATACACCACAAGTACTACCCAAGCACTAATAAAAAGATTTAACCAATATTTGTGGGTAGTCGGATTAAATGTGAGGTTCATATAAGCTGTAGTCTGTTTTCCAATGACGTGGTGGTTGGGGTCGAACCCCGGTAGTATGTTCTAGGGATGGTTTTCCCTAAATGGTTTAAGTCTTGCACCCTACGAAAATGCGGGTACATTTTCTCTAAAGCTATACTTTCCTCATTTACGCGACTATCGACTAGTAGTAGTAAGACACGGTGCTAAAAACTACCATAAAATTATGATTTTTTTTTAATCGCCTATAATAAATAATTATAATACAACACAAATCTGATGGTTATTACTTTAACGTCCTTATTGGTTAAGTGCTTAGTCATGCTTATGCAAACAGAAGGTTTTTATTTTCTCCTCAAACTTACATAAGAAGTTTGAAATTAGTCTCGTTCTCTCCCCATCAGAGTGATGCAATGAAATGATCTCATTTCGGGTTAATGAGTCTTGCATCTCATTAACGTGTGCAACAGAAAATCAAATGTTTGGTCCCTGGAGTCAACATGGTATTAAAAACAGTTATTTTGCGGTAATCAAAGAAAATGAAAACATATTATAACATGCGCTCTATTTGCAAATATTTACGCACCATTTATTCTTAAAAGTAGTAGTCTTAATTTAACTGGTTATACTATGATATTATATGATACACCATAGTGGAACCAAGCAAGGTAAGCTCGCTACCTTTCAGGATAAATGAAAGCTACTGTCATTTTGACTAGGGAAGTCATTCTACATCATTTATTAAAATAATATAGCATAATATGCTAGACGAATGAGTATAAAATTATTTTAAGTAAGTTTTAAAGGATAGAAAACCACTGAGTTACCATGATCAGGGTATAGTGTAGGGCCTATGTCTTGTAAAAACGTACCAAACGGAAATATCATCTAGTTTGGTTTACCGATGACGAGGAGTTCGGAGTGCGAATTCCAGCCAAATGTACAAAGGGCATTTTCCCACTTTTTCTACGGGCTAAACGTGGAGACATATCCTCTAAAATACCACCCTTTTCCTCTCTGCTATATTTATGAGACTTTAAGCGGATAGCCCTGGCAGGTAGTATAACACAGTGGAAAACAAATCAATCGTATATAACATCCAACCTTATCCTCACAATATCTGAGTTTCAGGGGGGGAATAGTCCACATGAAAATGACTAAATTGTTTATTCATCCATCATTCAGGGAAGTGATAGGTTTCCCATGGATCTGTGATTGTCCTTTCTAACCACTCAGCCACGTGGCCGTGCAGGGGTGACTTGCACGCAACTTTTGTTCTCTAATGGAACGGAAACTCATGCGTCGTTCTTGACCTTGAAGATATAGAAACCTTGCTCTACATGGGTATCTTCAAGGGGGTGTAGGTGATGAGTCACTCTCTTAGTCTTACCTTTTCTTTTCCAATCACCTGGTTTTAAACAACACTTTACAAAGATCTCGAGAAGTTATCTTTGACCATAACGAGCAGCATGAGAAGCATCCTTTTCGCTTGCAGACCATTTCTGATGTCGCCGGATAGAAATAAACAAGGTGATGGATTAAAATAGAAAGTCCTGGCGGCCCGCCATTTTTGGTCATCACGCGGGTCTTTAGGTGAAGGTGAGTGGTGTAGATCTTGCCCATGCCCATTTGAAGCGCTGCAAGGCCCATATTTCACCTGAGCTCCAGCTCAATAAATAGTAACGTGACTCGATATATTTTTTTAAATTAATATTTTTGTTTATAGTATATAATGAATCTACTTTTGTGTATCTGTGTGTGTGTGTGTGAAATGTATCTTGTTACTTGTTCGGGCTATCTGCGTATTTATACTGATAGGCCAGGAACGAGGAAGGTAGAATTGAAAGAAAACGCACCCGCATCTACGTCAAGGAAGAGTGGGAAACCATCCAAGGAAAAATAATTATTAGTACACCCTACCGGGGTTTTAACCCCGATACCCCGCTATCGGCAGTCCAATCTATTGCGAGTGACGCGTTAGGACGTAATTCGCTTCGTTGGTTGAATGATCTAAGTCCTAAGTGATTTTTTTTCTGTTCAAAATTATATATGGCCGTCAGGCTCGCAATATACTGGTGTGTCACTAACGGAAAGGTTGGGGTCTGGTAAACAAGGACTGGTTTTAATATATGAGATATACCATTGTTGTCTTCCCATCCTCAATTCATGATAATGAGGGTGCACTTATTCTATCCACACACCTTGGATTAAACCGTTGATGCTTCACATAACAATTTGTCAAGCACCTCATCTTATTACCCGTTTGGCTTAGACGCTTATGTACTAACTACTCTAATGTGTTAGAGATTAGGAAGGTTTAATTTATAGGCAGTGCACCCGTATTTGCGGGGAGATAGTGGAAAATCATTTAGGAAAAAGAATTCTGTTCACCCGATAGGGATCGAACCCGTATCTCCCCGTCTTCGGTAATCCAACCCACTGCGAGAGTAGCACCTTACACCCTGCGGCCACCAAAGTGGGTACGTAACAATTGAAAGTGTATACAACCCTGTAATTATAAATAAACCGCTTCACGCCCGGAATAAAATTATACAAATGTGTGTGGTACACAAACCCATTCAGAGTGAGAATAAACTGTAGTACAAATTAGTTATCTGATGAGATCTGGCCACGTCAGAAACCAGTTTCCCAAAACACGATGTTCTTGTGAACTAGATATCAAATTAGAGACAAAGAATAACCGAGTAGAATAAACAGTCTTTCACCAAAATGTCAGTGGGTCAAGACATCAATGCCACTATAATCTTAGATCTGTTCATTCAATAACTTTAAGAGGAGATTGTAGGGACGTGAGTTAACGGCAGTATTTTTACAAGCGTTTTATCAAAATTCTTTTTTTGACCAAAACAAATAAAACAATTTTCTTGTAGAAACATAGCGTTTAATTTCCTTTTACATGGTGACCTCCACAGTGCATGAATATCTGTCAAGGGGGTCCTGGAATTTAACGACTTTTTATCTAATTTAAAAAGTTTGTCTTCTAAAGGCACTAAGCTCATGACAGATATTCAACAAATGTTGATATCACCATGTGAGGAAATTAAACTATGTTTCTACTGGATCAATGATTTATTTTGGCCAAAAATAGTTTATTTTGTGCCCATTAGGGAAATGTCACAAGTTTGTCGAGATCCAATCTAAGTGCTCATCGACGGGTACGTGGACAAATGCGTCACTCCCGTCTTATCTGGTTTGCTGGTGACAATGAAGTCGGGGTTGGAATCCTGGCTGGGTGTACTGACGGTGGAATTTTTTCCTTTATGGTTATACAGCTTATCTCGGCGCAATTTTGTCTACACTTTCTCTGAATTCTACATTCCTCGCAACTATCTAATTAAAGCCCCAATAATTCGTTTCTTAAGCTTATTCTGATTTTTTTTCTTCTCCATCTGAGCTCTGCGTCTTACTACCCATCTGGGTTAACGCCATATTTAAACTATTTAGTTAGGGATGAGGAAAATATAACTCAGAGAATGTGTACCCGCATTTGTATGAATATAGATATTAGTAGACCATTGTTATTTGGCAAACAAATTCAGACTATCCGGCTGGGAATCAAAATTTGCCCTCGCAATCTACTTGCAACTATAGGATAACACCAAACCTTAAGAGCCCATCTGACGTGCGATTAACCGTGAAACACGACAACGCTTGAAACGGAAATCGCATCTAAATGCGGGTTTCTGCATTCTTAATTTGACAACAGCGAAGTTGGAATCATTTTATTGAGATTTTTCATTTATAAATTAAATAATAACTTTTTCAATTTTGTAGTTTTAAATATTCTAAAATGTTTTCACTGCTTTCAATTACATTATTTTCTAAGTAGATTATAGAAATCCGCACCACGGTACGATGAGTTGTACCATCAACGTTAGATGTTATCCGTCCGTAGAATGTTATTCGAAGCTATTCTTGTGATTAGAGCGTTGTGATTTCCTTGTCAGGTGGTTTCCCTCTCACATTACCCGGGGCAACGTTTGGCCATACGAGGAAGTGTTTGTGCGCATGCGCTTAGCCTCTGACCGAGTTGTTTATCTTTCCAAATACTATTAGCGTATATTCACTATCTTGCGTAACTTTTACTTTAATGTCTTAAAGACGAGATGAATACATGGTAAACAAACTTTCTTAATGACACAGATAATTTATTGATAATCAGGCTTGCCACCATTTTCTTAATACCAAATTCCTTTCGATTTCCAGGTTTTCCAGGAGAAATTCCTATGTTTCCAGACACTGAATAAAGTAGCATAGACTAAAGGAATGACACTTCACTTTTAGTAAAATGGACAGTTGGGAAATAATGCCATTGAGATTTAAAATAAGATTTGACCTTTATAGGGGAATTTATATATTTGTTTAACTTATTTTTTTAAGGAGGAAAATTAGGTACGAAGGGGTGATAGGATATGGGCTCAAATGGAGATGGTTATTTTCTTCAATTTGCATTTTCTTGAATGAAGTTTTCAGTTTGATGTCCCAAATTTACAAAAATTCTAGTTTTATTTTAGTTTATTGCAAAATACCCTGTGTTCTTCCAGTTTTTTTCTAGGCTCCAAAAAGTCCAGGGTTTTTCAGGTGCTTTTACACCCTGTTAGTCCATAAAGTATCTCACAGATTATATTACGATGTTATTTTTATATGTGTGTTTAAGGCTTAGCTGGATGATTAAAAATCTTTAAGGGCATTCTTACAAAAAATTTCACTTTCAAACTTTGTCATTATTTAAGTCTTGGGGATAAACTATCTGTTATTTAAAACAAATTTAAATAATTTTTTAATTTGTATCCTCTACGATTCATAAAACAATATGTAAACCTTAGTTTGATTAAACATTTGGGTTTTGTGAAGAATGAAGCACAATTTCTAACTACCCATCCGGCCGATCCACACCTTTTTAAACTGATAAAGAAGATATAATATAGAGAAAATGCACCTGCATTTGCGTCGAGGTAGAGTAAAAAAATGAAAAACTTTCATTACATTAAGCTGAGATTCGAACCCCAACATCCCAATCGCCAATAATCCATTCTGTTATGTGAGTTACGCCTTGTACCGTGCAACCACCGATGTGGAGAGGCTCTTAATTCTGTCAACTGTTTATTGTTTATGTTTCAAAACGCACATTTCAATCATCTATAATCAGCTCATCTGTAAAGTGACTGGAACAGATTCCAAGAGCCACACCGAAGAGAATGACCGACAAGAAACCATTATATATATACTTTTAAACTTGCTATGGCTTACTAGGTAGATACTTGATGGTCTGTGACCTGTTTGTTATATTTAGTTAAGTGATTCGTAACTTGTGATCGCATTAAAACTGGTTCAAGATGAGAACTGGGTTGCGGCATGTTATCAAGGTGACTCTTTCGCACGTTTTGTTGTGGGTTTGGTATAGCAACCAAACAACGATACCAGACGAAACGGGACATTTGCAAGCATTTACCAGATTGGGTCGGCTAATGAGAGCACATGATTTGAGGGTCACCACCGACCGGTAACCTAAACATTGCTTTACATGTTTATAAACCATATATATATATATATATTGAATTATATAATATATATACTTATATATAAAACAATCAAATGCTAAATTATTATTATTATTACTATTAGAAACACGTCTTACTACCCGTTCGGGTTATACGCACTTACGCTAATGTGTAATGGTAGGTTGACTGCGAGATGAAATGGAGGACCTATAGTTTAACGTGGAATCCGAACCACGGTGGAGGCCTGGAATTCCCCACATTCATAAGTTGTGATTAATACACACCTTGTCAGAGGTTAAGGAAGGGTTTGGCAATCAAATAAATCCGTGCCGGGACCGAGGATTGAACCCCGGACCCCAGTACAGAAGTCCGACATCTTACTCCTAGACCACCAGGTCACCCAACTATGTTAATATACCCACGGTTGATCTGTATTGACGAGTTTTAGCATTTGAAATACCTTCTCACCAAAGTTACGACATGCCTCAAATGTGTTTCCTGCAAGTAATGTTGAATAGCACGAATCAACTAAAGATGCTCAAAGATGTTTGGACATTTGAGTGTTTAACATTCAGCGCACGCACTCGGACATAACAGAACCCAAAGTTAACAGACGGCCGCGTGATCTAAGGAGTTTGGGTCATAATTTACAAAGATCCGTTGGTTGGTCTTCCTCGCGTTATTTACAGCATGGTTTTACCAACCTCTTCCCACGATGTAGCTGGTGCACTTCCTCTAAACCATCCTTCTCACTCTAAAGTATTATTTCCATGTGTTGTGAGTTTTACTACCTCTCCGGGATATCCAAATTTATTTACATTGATGTGGTAGAAGTGGGGAATTCAGCTCCTATTTGAGTAGGGGAAGAGGGAGGAAATATTTAGAAAAAAACCTCGGTACACTCACTATGGATTCCAACCCCAGCCCTCCCTTCACCGACATCACAGACAAGACGAGATTGACATCTTTGTCTGCGTGCCCATTGGTGTGGGTGGAAGCCTTTTTAATAACCATGGTGTGGAAACTGTATGAAACCGAACATTGGGTCAACTGTCACTTTATGGAATAGATACATAAAACAATCATTTATTACATTATTATTCAGTCTACGTTTATTTAAACTACCTGTTGGCTTGCCTCCATCTCCTTCCTCTACCAAAACTTGACCTCATATCCCAGCAAATCCTATCAGGGAGCAAATTTCCTCCTCCCCGTTTACCATTCCTCACTATTCATACATAAAAAACAACAAATTTAATTTGACCGGCACGTCTTACTAATCATCCGCGTTATCAGCCATTAAATGAATAAGAGGTATAAAGGCTGTATTTAGATTAAATGTACTTGCATTTGTGTTTAGCTAGAGGTAGTAAAAAGCAAACTCAGAAGACCCAGCTAGGATCAAAGACCACCTGATCTCTGGCTTAGCAATCCAGTCTATTGAGAAAGTGAGACCTTGAATTAGGGATCGGCAACTAGTCGATCTCAAAGAAATGTTTAATCAATCGTTTAAGAAAAACTGCATCATTATTCAAAGTCAATCGGCATTAAATATAACATAAAATTTCTGAGATTCTTTCCCACGCATTTGAATTCATAACAGTCATAATAATAATTATTATTATCACCGCGTCTTACTACCCGTTCGGGTTATACGCACTTACGCTAATGTGTAATGGTAGGGTGATTGTGAGATGAAATGGAGGACCTACAGTTTAACGTGGAATCCGAACCACGGTGGAGGCCTGGAATTCCCCACATTCACAAGATGTCTTGTCAGAGGTGAAGGAAGGGTGCCATAATAATGTTTGTTACCAATGTCATAAATTGTAAGTTAGTGATGAACTAAATTGATTAGTTCTTCGTCCATAAAATATAAACAAAACAGGAAACTAACATCAATAAATGTAAACTAAGCGTAAGTGTAGATGATGCAATAGACAAGTACTGAGGACGCATGCACGTAGCTCCAGAATCCGTCAAAATATTCTCTCCTAGCAAACTGATCCGATTCGTTCTGTTCAGACCTGACGTTTCCGGTTGGATCCGGAGCGAGTCTCAATTAAAATGCAGGTAGTCAAAAATCTCGATGCGTTCCGTTCCGATTCTGTTTAATGTGCGGCAAGCTCTCAAACTCGCATATATATATAAATGAAGTACTGTACATTCAAATTATATTCGAGTGTGACCAAAACTACCTTGATCGGTTATAATCGGTATTGAAATATATATTGTTTAATATGAGAATGTATGGTTCATTGATTCACAAGTATTTGAGCAAAGATATAATTTAAGGAATTAATTTAAAGATATGTAAACAAAAATTCCAAACTAGTGTAGAGAAACGGTGATTGATCGTGGGACCTTTGATAGGTTTATAATTAGATCGAGGTCTTAAAAAATGGCCGACGCCTGCCTTGGATCATTCAACCACTAATGTGATGACTTTTTCACCAACCCTTTATTTAACATAGCACAGTGGCATTAATATTATTATTAATTTAATTAAATACAATACTTATGCATTTACACCCGCATGTGGGCACGTGAACTAAACGTCAAGCTCAAGAAGTTTGGGGGTTGGGGGTTCCTGGCTCAAATGTACTGAGGGTGGTTTATCCTACGTGGTTTCCCACTCTACCCCCACGTGAATATGGGCACTTTTTTCTAAACTCTACCTACCTCATCCCTACCTTTAATGTGTAGACCCTAATTAAATGTGGATAAATCGTATGTGTAGGAATAAGTGATGCAACTATATATATATATATATCAAGACTTGACGTATTAATACGTGAAAGTAGCTCTAGTAATTTTTTTAACTGTCAGATAATTAAGTTAAACTGTTGGCTACTTAAAACCGGGACGAGCTCGTCTGCCACTAGCGCATTCAACTCTCTCAACGTGTTGTGGAAGACGTGATCCACACACCCTAACTGAAGTGCTTAATGGCTTACAAAGTCGCCATATAAGACATATTTGTCCATATTACATCCTAAACTATGGTCTACACATCAATCCAACTAATAAGATATCATAAATAATCTAACATCCATGCATAACTAGACAATAATCATTAAATCAGGTCAGGATGGCAGTCAACCAAAACGCGTTTTAATGGCTCTGAACATTTATTTGGAAGAAACTATTTTATTTAAATAAAATTAAACATGCTTAACATTTTGTTTTGGGACTCGAATCCGAACATAGTTTATCAAATAATTTACTAATTTAAAATAACACAAAAAGATTTTACAACTATTTTAATATTTTTATTGTAGTTTAAAAATTGCAATTAACATAAAAAAGAAACACATTAAGACCTTTAAATATGTTTACTAAGGAGGCCGCCTACCGGTGCGTTTAGGTGCGTTACAGACCCCCAGAAATCCAATACTATTTAACAAGTAACTTATTATTTTAAAATATGATCCATATTCAAACGGAGGGGAAAGGTATCAAGATGTTCTATAATATTAATAACCATAAAGTTTAAGTTTTATACGTTAAAAGAAAATCATGAAAGGGGGAGTTATCTCAATTTCAAAGATATCGCAGATTAGAAATTAAGGTAATTTGTTAGAAATAAAGTCTAGTCTTTCTCAAACAAATAAAGCCATTTTTAACCGGATTGTGACATATAATTCTATATTAAGGATTGGTTTAAGGCTTTAGAGCTGTCATTTCCCATAGAAATGCTACACTGTGAGGGCATTTCCCTCCAAAGTAGGCGGGGTTCTTAAAGGATTTAAAATATTGTCATTAACGTACTGTACAACATAATTAATATGACACCGCGATAGGTGTACATTAGTGTGAGAAGATAAAATATTGGCTTACTTGTTAGTCCTTTGATGTCAACTTCTAAACTCGTAGGACAGCTTCGACCAGTTTCAAACTTAAAGAGCCGCAACGCCGCACCACTTCACCTGACTAGATCAGCTGTGTTGCGAGTTGCTCTCTCTCACCACCTATGTCAAACCGTGCGAACCGAGTCACAGCACAGCTGACCATGAACTGAGCCTCTTCCCGGTGAAACTACTCTCTTTTGTTAATCTACTCACCACGACAGGTGAGCAGCACTGTTGCTGCGCGGCGTTGCCAAGTCGCGAGCCATGCATTAATGTTGCGTCACGGACCTACGCACAAACAAATCAAACCCGAAATATACGAGACCGGAAATGAATTTATAGCGCGGTGGTCCAGCGACTTTGGTGGTAAGCAGAAACATGAATTAGTGGTTATACTTAGATCATAATGTCTTGACAATTTTAGAAGATATAAAACCTAACGTTAAAAATCCAACATTGGGAAAAAATATTATATTTGTCAAAAATAACACCATCTGTCAAATTTGAAATAAGTTAAACCTATTGACGTAGAAAAACCCCCAACGAAAACAGTTTTTATGTATTTTATAACTGTTTATTGTCATCCGCTCCGCTGGCTAAGTGGCTAGATTGCTTGACCACAGACCCTGAATCGATTCCAGGTGATGCTGAGGAAGATATTTATACATATTTCATCTTTATATCCATTTAATAAATACATAAGTTGGGCCAATGTGTTTTAGTGTTAGACATACTGTTCTGTAAAGTTAGCTTGTAAGTTGAGTATTAATATATAAGACGCGTGCTCGGAAAGCGTATATGGAGTTTCTCAATAAAATTATTAAAATGTTTGTCAAGTTGATAGTGGTCAAATTAGCGAGATTAGCTTGGCCATGGTCTAGATTTTTTAAAAGTTATACTTCATTTATACGATGGTCAAATATCCTTGAGAGACTTAAGATCAATTCCCAGTGATGTCAAAGTGTAATTTTTATTCGCTACCAAAACAGATGCGTTTCAATGTTTTCTGATGTCACTATAATTACAGTATCTTTATATCAAGCGTTTTAGAACTAAATTTGAAAACACATTTACAATTGTACGTTACAATTCCATAATTTGCTGTGTGGCTTAAGCTATACTGATCAAAACAATTAAGATGAGATGGATACGTTTTAAATAAATGTACCAGCTTTTGTCTGAGCAGAGAAATAAAGCGTGAAAGATTAAAATGGTAGAAAAAAATACCCTAAAATACAGACATGATCTAAACCTCAAAACTCTTGAGCTAGGCAGAGGCGACAAACATTCACCTACACGTCTCACGTTTTAAATCTTTATGAGGTATTTAATGTTCAATTTTTGAACCTACTGATTATATAAACACACAACTTATAAACTAGCTTAAATCTAGAACCGATACAACACCCAGCCACCTGCCGTTAATTCATCACTGTGAAAGAGGAACCCACATTTCATCAATAATAAATATTTTGGTCATGCCAGGAATCGAACCTGGGACCTTTAGATCAATAAACAAACACGCTCCCTACTGAGCTAAGGTGTCGGACTACACGTCTCACCTCTCTGTAAATATTATATTGTAGACAATGATCATTTGCGGTTCGATAGCATTTTCAGTCCATTAATCGTGTCAAGGAATGATGTTCATTTGTTTTAGTTCTCGGAAAAATAAATCTTTCTCAAGGATTAATAAACAATAGTCGCATAAAATGAGGAAGGGGGAACATATAATAGAAGATTTACTACTAGTTCATAATCCTCAAGTGTTTGCCCACTTGAGGCAGTTTCTGAGAAATCCCCCCCTTATAGAGGCAGCTTTTGGAAGGATTGTTTGAAAAATTATCCCACGATAGATCGAGTATTTGTTTAATTTCGCACTAGTGAATACGCTAATTGGTCCCACCCTTGAATGTTCTTGTCAAGAGAACAACTTGCAATGTAGGAGGAGATTACATGTCCTACAATAGTGGCAAAGTGCACGTAGCTTAGGACCCTGTATAAAGTCTAGTCTCGGGAGTCAACTAATCTCACACTACACTAGTAGCCTAACAGTAACAATACCTGCTTCAATGGCCAAACAGTCTATAAGTTGGACTCGTCTGCTGAAGACGGAGAAGTTGGTGTTCGAATTGCAGTAGCGTCTACCGAGGATGGTTTTCCCTAAAATATCTTCCCACTCTCTTTCCACGCAAATGTGGGTAGATTACCATTCAAAATGCCTCCTTCCTCATCCCTACCTCATTAGAGTAATTATCTTGTATGCGTAAGATGGCTATATATATATATATGTTTTATGTAAAATATTAGATGTAAGATTGGCTGACGTCTGATTTAAAACTTAGGTGATCACGTGGTCTAAATATCTAGTTCATTTGGTCTGTTTCGCCAATAATGGAGAGGTCGTGGTTTGAATCTTGTCTGGGTAGTCTATACACTACATGGTTTCCCACTCTCCCTTTACCCAAATTTTGGTACATTTCCTATAAAACGCTTCCTACCACATTCCTATCCCACTCTTGTGATTAATATATAGGGAGAAAACCCAAATGGGTGGGTAATGCGGTGGAAAAAAAAAGAAGGTTATCCAGATAGAACGAGGCGCCGCCACTCAGTGTGCTAATTTGTTGGTCCACTCTCCGTTTGGAAAGGCCAGTGAAACAATTTAACCATATTTTTTAAAAAATACAATAAAATTGAAACATAATTACTATACAATTAAAATAATATTTCTCTAATTCAAATCTCGCTGTTGTCAAATGAAGAATTCAGAAAACCATATTCCGATATATTTTTTTCGGTTCAATTGTGATGGTGCACACCGGTTAATCGCTTCGTGAGATGGGTGCGTGCTGCCTCTTCTTGTCGTAACAGCGTCTCTGGGAATGCGCGTTGCCTCTACTTGTCCTAGCAACGTCCCTGGGGATGCGTGTTGCCTCTTCTTGTCGTAACAGCGTCTCTGGGGATGCGTGTTGCCTCTTCTGATCGTAACAGCGTCTCTGGTGATTCGTGTGCCTCTTCTTGTCGTAACAGCGTCTCTGGGGATGCGTGTTGCCTCTTCTGATCGTAACAGCGTCTCTGGTGATTCGTGTGCCTCTTCTTGTCGTAACAGCGTCTCTGGGGTTGCGTGTTGCCTCTTCTTGTCGTAACAGCGTCTCTGGGGATGCGTGTTGCCTCTTCTTGTCGTAACAGCGTCTCTGGTGATTCGTGTGCCTCTTCTTGTCGTAACAGCGTCTCTGGTGATTCGTGCGCCTCTTCTTGTGGTAACAGCGTTTCTGGTGATGCGTGTTGCCTCTTCTTGTCGTAACAGCGTCTCTGGTGATTCGTGTGCCTCTTCTTGTCGTAACAGCGTCTCTGGGGATGCGTGTTGCCTCTTCTTGTGGTAACAGCGTTTCTGGTGATGCGTGTTGCCTTTTATGGGAGTCTGCTTCCTGAGTTCGCTCTCATCGCGTCCCATCACCCTTCGGACTCCATGATTATGGTGCGTCTAATTGTTAGCACCGAAACATGTCGGTAAAATAGAACTTCTGTAGAAAAACAACA
>CABFVX010003693.1:62434-79827 GCA_902151425.1 Timema shepardi | reverse complement strand
GCGCAAAATAAACGTAAAAAATCTTTTTTTAATATTGTATAAAACACCTGTATTATAATATTCGTTATCTATTCTACCGCACTCTACAAAGTCCATGTCTAAATTCATGTAGCTACAAGCTTTTTAACTTTGTAATCTAGTAACATATTTAGTGCGTTACAATCTTGCGTTCTACCCCAAACTCCCCAAAATAAACGTTTATGTGGCTGTGGAATAGTTCAACCCGGTCTTGTATATTTGATTAATTTTCAATGTATACAAAAACAAAAACGAGGTTACGAAACGTTTAATCTAGAGCCAACTGTGACATACAAAGTATTAAGATGTAAACTAATAAACAGAGTATAATTCATAAAGTTAAGTTATATAGTGTATTAAAAATTTGTTAACATCAACTAAATTGAAGATATACAACACAAAAGATGTTGAAGCTTCTCATAATATTACTTAAACTCAAATGTTTTCTTCTGGCTAGCCTGCTTTTTTTGAAATCTTAACATGGCGTTAAACCAATGCCTAAGATATAGGGAGACGAGTTAAACTTATAAACAAACACAAGACGTATTTTTGGAAATAAATTTACGCAAATCTTATTTAAAAAAAATCGTAATAAATTAACTTTTTGATATGGCTGGCTACGAGTTCAGAATAGATTTCGACTTGAAAGATATAAAAAAAGATCTTCAGAGAGCTATTGCAGAATGCTCAGAAAGAGGCCTATTTAATAGCACAAAATGGTAAGTGACTTGTGAAATCTGTTATAGAATGCCTTTTTTTTTAATAGCACAAAATGGTAAGTGACTTATGAAATCTGTTATAGAATGCATTTAATACATAACACATATTTAGATATCCTTTTTATATGACATAACCTAAAATTAGACACATTAACAAAATAGTCCCATAAGATAGCCTAGGAAGAGGAGATTTAAATTAAATTAACAATAAAAAAAGGACTGTAAAGGCCCCGACACAGACTCCGTATCCGTAGGTCCATGGTCCATAAGAAATTGATGCCACAATATCAGATTGCTCTGACCACAGAGTCCTTATCCGTAAGTCCTTACTCCGTAGAAGTTGCTCAACTTTAACTTTATACGGACTACCAATCACAGCTGAGTAAATATGTGGATGCATATTGAAATAAAAGAACGAATGGCAGTGAGAGGATCCGTCGCTATGGAAACATATACAAAATGAAAAGGTGGCTACATGTGGATTTATTTCAGAAACATTATTCTAAAAATCTAAACACCCCGGGAAGAGCGGCTTCTAGGAAAATGTTTTCTGAGAAATACCAAGTTCTAATAAATATTGGCTTTGCTTTTGTTGGTTCAACACCCCTATTATTAAAAATGCTTGTTTCTTTTCATCCAAAATACTAGTAAATCTATTTTGTATCTTCAGGCTATTTATTGTAAACATTTATTTTAAGTTTGATAGTTAAAATCGAGTTATAAATACATTTCTTGTGATTGTACTTAGCCTACATTTTAGTATATAATTTAGTGAGAATTTTCTCAACAAAATTGTTTTTGGTTTTTTTAATTCCACCTCGCTCCTTGCTGTAGACGATTTTGTTTCGAATTATTTTGAATGGACGAAGTCTCTTACTATCCCATTTGGCTGAAATGGTCACGTGATTACAGATACTGACTCTGTAAGTTAATTGCGAGTAGAATTTATTATGGACCAGGAACACAGAGTACGGACTACGGACCTATGGATATGGAGTCTGTGTCGCGCCTTAACTTAATATTTACAAGTGTAAAAACAGAGTATGGCCGGTTGTAAAGTGTCTCTCGACACATTAAAATAAATCCGAATATCTAGGTATGTATATTGTTGGTCCTAAAAAAAAAGTAAGGTTTACACCAAACACAACTTAACACTTACATAAGTGTGATAGTCCACCTCTGTGATGCAGCACTCACTCTAGATGTCCCATCAATGATTTTTGTAGCAGTGGAGAAAAATCTCATTGTCTGTATATTATGTCATCATACCTGCCTCGGTGGCGTAGTTGGCTAACGTGCTTGTGTTGAGCTTGACTGCTGAGGACGGGGGAGATCGAGGTTCGAATCTCGGTCGGGTGAACTGGGGGTTGTTTTTCCTAAATGGTTTTCCACTCTCCCTCCACGCAAATGCGGGTTCACTTCCTCTAATTAAACCTTCCCAATTCCTAATCCATTAGCGTAATTAGTACTTAAAGCGTATAACCCGAACGGGTAGTAAGACGCGGTGCTAAATATTATTATTATTATTATTATTATTATTATTATTATTATTATTATTATTTATGCTATCCTGGTCTAAGTTGAGCCCTTTTTATCTCGACTAGTTCTTGAAGACTCGTCCGTCTGCTGTTCTCCAATCAGAAACAAGGGAATGTTGTATTAATTCAAGAATGTGTCTGTAAGAAACAACCTTTAGATCCTTTTCCCGTTTTGGTTCTTCAAATGCCTTTTCTGCATAATTTTTTCAATCTAATCAAGGCCTCTTTGGTGGATATTGTTAAATAACTCGCTTCTCTAACTGCTTGGTTTAACGCGCTATTCTTTTAATAGACTAGACTGCCAATGATGGGGAGATTGAAGTTCAAAGCTTGGTCAGGTGAACCGAGGGTGGTTTTCCCACAATTGTTTTCCATTCTCCCTTCAAGCAAATTCGGGTACACTTCCTCTAGATATAACATTCCTAATCCCTAAAACCATCAGCATAATTAGTAAATAAGCATACCACCCAAAAAGGTAGTAAGACGCTGTGCTAAATTAAATGATTATTTTGATTTTAAATTGTTCTTTAAACTAGTAATTTCTTAATTTAAGGTTGGCAGAAATGAATTTTGCCTTGGATGATGTCAAATTGGATCCTTCGGAGAATGTGCTTCCCTCGTCTACCTACTTAAATAGCGAAGCTGACAAGTTTATGCTCGCTAAGAGTTACTTCGATTTGAAGGAATTTGATAGGTAAGAATTATTGGAACTCTTTTATCAATATCTGGCCACATTTTTATAACAAGCTCAAGGTTTCGTTAATACCGTATGTTGTGGACTGTATGGCAGAAGTTCTCTGAATTAATATCCCACGGCTGTTTTTACAATGTTTATACAGTCTTGAAGCTCGGTCATAATTGACTGCCTTTTGTTTTTCTCCCAGATATTACCACCCTTCAGGAGAGTGGGGGTGCTATTCCTTAGTTTTATCCTAATCTTTTTTGGTTCCCACATAAATTAATATTTAACTTCATGAGCCTCTCCACCTCCTTTCCTCCCTTCACCTTGGTCCGGTCTTCTCCTCCACACTCCGATTGCCTCCTAAAACTCCATCCTCTCGTCCACATCTAGGGAGGCGGGCAACGCCACAAAGTAGGGGAGTGCCTCTGGGGGTGAAGTACAACAGGGACTATGAGTGATCCGTGACCGGTTACGGTAGCTGTGAAGGCCCTGCAGGAACCTTGAAAAGTGACGGCTGATGTGGTTCTGGTGAAACTACTATAGGCCCAGCTAGTCGGTAGGGGATGCAATATTGCTTTCTAAATAGGATCACCAAACCACTCTCCATTCATATATGAAATTAAATTTTTGTAGCCAACTATTTAATACTAGGTCATTATGTTTGATTTATTAATCTACGATGCCGGGCCTCCACCGTGGTTCAGATTCCACGTTAAACTTGTAGGTCCTCCATTTCATCTCACAATCACCCTACCATTACACATTAGCGTAAGTGCGTATAACCCGAACGGGTAGTAAGAAGCAGTATTAATAATAATATTAATCTACGCATTAATTTTTTCAGGGCTGCCTATTTTACTAAAGACGGCCGAACACCTCGAGTTAGATTTCTACACTTCTACTCCCGTTATTTATCAGCCGAGAAGAAGCGAGTCGAGAACCTGATTGATTCGACCACCCCCGTCGACCCTTCCCTCACCAAGGCCATGCGAGATCTCGGGATGGAACTCAGGCGAGACTATACGCTAAGGAAGCTGGACGGTTATGGATTCTATCTCTACGGCATTGTATTGAAGAAGTTGAACTTGCAGCAGGAAGCTCTTGTTGTCATGGTGGAGGCGGTGCACAAAGAACCGATGCACTGGGGGGCGTGGCTCGAGCTGGCTACTCTTATCACCGATAGAGAAAAGGTGTGTGGATGCCCGCTGCTCCAAATGGGAATTTAAAAATACCCAGAACATTTGGCTGATATTGTACAGTTTCTTTTAGTAAATATATTAGAGTAGACCAAGTTAACGGCCTCGATCGTACCCGCACCCATGGCAGAATTCCTTGCTTACGGTAAGGATGTTGTACCAATCGATATTGGCACATAATAGCCAGTATACCACAATTACAACTGTTGCTCGATCTTACCCTGAGCACTGTTCCTACTAACTAGTATCACTACTATAGAGACAGCGTTGCCGGCCAGTATATTGTTAGCCGTGTCACCACCAATAGACGGTAAGGTGTTGCACCGACACACCAGAGTTGTCTGTTAAGGGAATGGTGTGATTAGATATTTATGTAAGGACATTTGAAAATTATATTCCTTTACAGACATTCATTATTGGAAAATTAAAAGAAAACTCAATATTTTATTTGATTGGGCATATACACTTCTTCAACCCTGAAAGATAAGGCTTACCTATGGCAGTTGTACACAACATTAAGAGCATGCCTCACATGCCAATCAACTCTGTGATACGTTCGGCTGGAAATCGTAAATTTGCACCAACACTAATGCATTTGTATCAATTCTGATTAATTATTAATAGAGATAAAGAGTTAATAGAAGTTACTAATACTGGACATTGTTGAAATATTAAATGATATCTGTATAAAAAATGCGTTGAAAACACCGTTTTTGGCCATTTTAGAATGTCTTCACAGATAAGCACTGTACACAAATCTACATTCTGTCATAAAAGGGATATACTGTAGTTATTAACAAGAAACTTTGTCGCTTTGTCTCCCATTGTCACCGCAGAAAATTTCGAGTAATTCAAATACGAATGCACTGCACACATTTCTGGCATATCGTGGGTCTTTTCTTTTCCCTTTACTCCCATAATGCCTCGCGCGAATCGGGAGCATAGTTGGGCCTGTTATGATGAACGCTCTTAACATGGCTTGATGATCTGGCATCCTGGTTGCAATTACCGGGTCACAAGGTAGCCACGCCCCAAGGGCTCTTTCAAACTTATACAAACCACCAATCAATGTAAAGTAAACTTTTTCTTTGTAGGTAATAGTAAAACAAATTTTTGTGTGTGTATAGTTGGTGTGTTTCTCGAAATGTGTTTGCAATTAATGTGTTTATTAATTAGGGCTCATTTTAATTGAATATCGGTAACCATTCGCCTGTACCAAAAGAAAGAGTTGAATATCAACCAACTCTTTTGCCAAATACAGAATAATCAGGAACTCTGAACTAAATAGATTTAACTCTTAAGAAAGTTAGAGTTCAATCCATAACAATTATTAGTTTGTATTAAAATATAACCAAATTTATGTCATGAGTGATAAAACAGCTTAATCACTAACTTACCTTTTCACTTATTTTTTTCAGTTGCTCGACTTTCCAATGCCGGAGCATTGGATGAGGCACTTTTTTGTTGCACATGTGTATTTAGATCTCCAACTGAATGATGAAGCACTGGAAATATACCTGTCGCTACAAGCTAATGGTTTCGATAAAAGTAACCATGTGTCTTCCCAAATCGCAGTCGGATTCCATAACAGAAGAGGTAATAATCATTTATATACTAATTGATTATTCAAGGAACACCCAATAAACAATAACAAAAGGATCTGATTATAAGTGAAAAGATATAATTTATATGAAATATAAGGAAAAAATTAAAGNAATAAACAATAACAAAAGGATCTGATTATAAGTGAAAAGATATAATTTATATGAAATATAAGGAAAAAATTAAAGATAGATATTTTTTTTTAATTAGAGAAAACCATCTTGAGATTATAAGAGTTTTTGAATAGTTATGGATAGTAACAAGTCTGAATAATACATGTTTCATTATATAGGAGAAAAGATATACTAAATAGAATAATGGCAAACCTATAGCAAAAACTTTAACTTATAATTCTTATTAATGTATGTGAAATAAGTAGAACAAGAACATGTTAAATATGGAATAGGTTAAAATACAAAAAACATATTAAAATTAGACAATACATAAAAATAAAAATCTCATATTCTAAGGTTACATGTTAATGAATAAAACATTACTAAGTAAGATATACAATTATAGTGAAAAAGTTAACATTAAGTTTAAAGGTAATATTAAGATAGACCCAGAGTTGTCAAAAGGAAAAGTTAAAAATTTGACCAATGGTAGTAAACAGGGAAATTATGCAACTATCATTATAATTCTCCTTACTAAATCACTATGAATATAACTAAATCATTTATATGTTTTAATATTGGATATAATGTGGGGAATGCCAGGCCTCCACTGTGGTTCGGATTCCACGTTAAACTGTAGGTCCTCCATTTCATCTCACAATCACCCTACCATTACAAATTAGCGTAAGTGCATATAACCCGAAAGGGTAGTATGACGCGGTGCTAATAATAATAATAATGGATTATCCGCGGTCCAGGATCAGTAGTAGACACTTAAAGACGAGTTAATAGTCCTCTTGGATCAAAACTTAGTGATCATTGCGTGACTCAAGTGTGATTTGGAACTGATAAAATATGCTAACAATCACAAACTAGACTTATCGCATTTATGTAATGCAAATATCACGATAAACTTAAAGTTCACTTAACATAACAAAACTAGTGTGTTCTCATTAGAATTTATGTAACTTAATAACTCGAGCAAAACACAGTCAATGAATCGGTTTGAACACAAATTGTTCCCTAAAATTCACACTCCTTGTGCAGATTTTTCAGATTATTTGGTTTTCATCCAAAAATGGCATGCTGCTGCTAAATCTTAGGAGTGCTTGGTGATTATATATTACTGGTCTAACACTGCTATTGCTTAAGTAATAATTTTCAAGTTTGGTCATATCCACTTTTTCTCAAATCTGATTAATTTTACCTTACTCTCCTGAATCCAAATTTTGTAATACATAATATCAGAATTAAGTTTAACTGTTATTTTTTTATCCTCGGTTTATATTTATTTCACATTAATTCAATCAATTTTCTGTATTAAAACCAAAGGGTAGTAACTAATAAAATAATATATATTCAACCATTTTTGTTATAACATGAATCCACTTTCAGTTAGATGGTAAATTTATGGTTTGGTGTCTGTTTTAAGGTTCGTCCTATCATTATGTTGGGCTAAATTGCCAATAGGGAAAATATTAGCTCTAAATACCCGCTTTGGTGGTCGCATGGTCTAAGGTACTAATCTCACAGTAGACTAGACCACCGATGACAGGGAGATCAAAGTTCATCTCTGCCAGGTGAACTGAGGTTTTTTTTTTTTTTTACAAAATGGTTAAAATTCCATTTTCCCCCCACACAAATGCGAGTACACTTAGTATTAATATAACCCTTATAATCTTTAAAACCGTTAGCGTAATTAGAACATAAACGTATAACCCAAACAGTTATAAAGATGTGTTGCTAAGAAAAGTTCTGTATACAATTATATTCCAAATTTAATATATGTTGTTTTCAAATCTTAAGTATTCTTTTACACATTTCTTGGGACAGGTCTGATTAAACTCTCATGCTCTTAATTATCTCACAGAAGTGGACCTGGCCATTTCAACGTTTCGCAAAGTTCTCGAGAGAGACCCATACCGGTTGGATAATGTGGACACGTATTCCAACTTATTGTATGTCCATGATCTGAGAGTGGACCTGGCACATATGGCACACAAAGCCACCGAGATAGACAAGTTCCGTGTGGAAACATGCTGCGTAGTAGGTAAGTAGACATGATAGTAATGTGCAAATGGAAACATTTAAAGCGAACTTGGAGGAAAAAGTTGAGGAATTTCAAACACACTCATTCCTTAATTTAGTTAAAATGCTATGCAGTACTTACCGAAAGGTGACCTGGCGGTCAAGGGGTAAGGGGTCAAACTTCTGTGCTGGGGGTCCGGGGTTCAATCCTCGTTCCCGGCACAAATTTATCTTATTGCCAAACCCTTCCCTCACTTCTGACAAGACGTTTATTTTCAAAATGTGTTACACAGGAAACTACTACAGTTTACGGAATGAGCACCAGAAGGCGGCGTTGTATTTCCAGAGGGCTTTGAAGTTGAATCCTCTCTACTTGTCTGCTTGGACTCTGATGGGGCATGAATACATGGAGATGAAAAATACTAACGCTGCCATTCAGAGCTATAGACAGGCAATCGGTCAGTGAAACTATCTCTGTAAGACATCACAATCCCGCTACTCTCGTGGAAGAGTAGACTGCTGATGACGGGGCTCAAGGTTCGAATCTCTGTTGGATGTACCGAGGGTGATTTCCCTAAAATGGTTTCCCATGCAAATGCGGATACACTTACTATAAATATAACCTTCATAATCATTAAAACTATTAGCATAATTAGTACATAAGCGTGTAACCCAAACGGGTAATAAAGTGTGGTACTAAAACAATAAATATTAAAAGAAAGTGTGGATTAATGAATTCAAGATGTTAGTTATTTAAATCAAGGGTGGGTTGAAACCGTTGTTATGCTGTAAAATTCCAGAAGTGAACCGGCGAGACTACAGAGCATGGTATGGTCTCGGTCAGACCTACGAGATCCTCAAGATGTTGTTCTATTGCTTGTACTATTACAAACAAGCTCAACGCCTGCGACCCAACGACAGCCGCATGCTCATAGCTCTTGGCGAGACGTACGAGAAGTTGGAGAAATTCAACGATGCCATCAAATGCTACTTCAAGGCCTTCAATGTGGGGGACAGTGAAGTAACATCGACACTCAAGCTCGCCAAGTAGGTTTATTAGCGATGATGTTGGCTGTTTGGATCAAAATAAACTCGCATTTCCGCACTTGCTCAGTCTCATAGGCATCATTATAATCATCATCATCATCATCCTAATCAACTGTTTACAGCCTGTGGCCGGTTCACTTTAGTAAAGGGCCTCCATCTTCCTCTATCCTTCCACCATTCTTCCTCCTTTAATTTCTTCCATTCTTCTCCTCTCACTTGCACACTTTCTGATATCTGCTCCTCCCAGCTCTTTCTTGGCCTCCCTGTCCACCTACACACCAGAAAACTGTAGGCCTCAAAGCTCACAACAAAACACATAATTATGAAATTCTCAGCATACTTCAGTCCCCTTCAGTATAGGGTGACATTATTGAACAAAATGGGAGAGAAACAGACTAAAACAAGATAAATAAGGAAAATGCTCAAAAAAGGATAATAGATACAAATTGGAGGAAAATAAAAGAGGAGGGAAAATGTTGTGGTTATGTAAACAAAGGGAAAATGGCGCCAAACAGCTATTTTATTCAATAATGTCACTTAAACTGAAGAAGTGGACTGCTTATACCCTGGGAATTTCAAAATTATGTGTTTTGTTGTGTTTTAGTTGTGAACGTTGAGGGTTACAGTTTTCTGGTAAGTGTTTAGGCCTTGACCTTCTATTTTACTTTCAATGTTTAATCTAATAAAGGAGTTTGGTGATATTTCCTTTGTATGGTTGCATGATGAAGGGAGAATAAAGGGGGAAGAGGGGTTTATTTCCAACGTAGACAATAGAACAAATGAAAGATGGGGAACAGGAGCTGCACAACATAAAGGTAACTAATGACCAAAAACTTTGCGCCATGCCTGATCAGTTTGTATAACTATCTCGAATAGCCTTCGGAGTCCACAAGGCAGTTGGAAAAAAAAGAGGATGGAGGTTAATCTTAACCCATTCTTTGGCGTGTGTTTAGCACAGTGATCTACGCAGGTCCAGCAGCCATTTTTCTTCTCGTATGCTCTTATCAGAGACATAGTTTCGCTACTCACGTATTTTCTCATGTATTGTTTAATTCGTGGTCATAGTATAGCATTGAACTGGTGGCCCCATCTATTAGCTTCAATATGATGTATTCAGACTGGCTAAAATTACATTGATAGATGCATTTTTTTTTTACGAATCTAATTTGACCTGGCATCTTACAATTTAAAATCCCGGCCTTATTTACATGGTATCAAAACATTTCTTACTATTATACATTATCCTATTTGATCTATTCTAAACATGTTTTGGCTCCTATAGTACCTTTCTCCGAGATACACTTTCATTCACCAGTTGGTCCGCCACGGGTATATTACATCCCCGGTACTCTCCTCCGCTGGTTACCCCATCAGACCTGGATTCTCATCCCAGTCCAACGATGCGCCCAGCAGAGGCGAGCATCCCCCTATCTGCCAAGATGGCATTACAATAACTTATTACAATGAAACGCCGATTCGCGCCCGCACCAGAGAACGTTAGGCCAAACAAGACTTTGTTCAACGCCTGCGCCAGGGAAAGGGTTAAGCTGAGCGGACATCCTTAGATGGAAAACACAAGAAATGGACATTGGACAAAAAATATAACTCTTTAAAAAAACCTCTTCACGCTTTTTGAAATACTTTTTTTTTTTTTTCCGCCCATGGAAAAAATTACAGGAAAGAGGAATAGGAACACGTAATTTATATGATAATTCAACCTGTTGAATCATGCTAACATTAAAAATATCATGCCATAAATATATTAAAGAACACACAGAGTTGATGATTTGACCGGCAGAGTTAAATTCAAACTGTTTTTTATGTCTTTGTTTTTCTCTCTCTCTCTTTCAGACTCTATGATAAAATTGGTCAAGCAAGTAATGCTATGAGAGCATATGAAAAATATGTAATGGCGTGTCTTAAAAATCCAAACGCGGACAATAGTGAATTGAGCCAAGCCTATAAATATTTGGCAAATGCTTATCTTAGAATAAACGATTTGGACGATGCGTATCAGTACGCTCAGAAGTGCTTGGAATACGAGGAAGTAAGTATATTTTTCAAAATAATCACAATTATATTAAAATAAGGTTGAAACAAGCTCTGAAAGGTCTACTATAGAGATTTGTTAAAGTAAATATATAGTTTATGGTGTTTCTTTTTGACATTTGAGCTGGCACTTGCTTTAGATTGTCTTATACATACTTCATTCAAACATTAGAGATATAACTTATACACATTTTAAATGCATTTAATCAAATAATGATAGGTAGTTACAGCTAACACCATTTATAATTTAATTTTGTAGTGTAACAGCTTATATTGTCAAAGTTTGATATTGAAAAACAATATTTATAACCAAAACATTTCTCAGTTGAAGGTTTTTTTTTAAGGGAGGGGGGGGGGAATCGCAGCCTATTTTGGGGTTATTACAGTATTATTGGAAATAATTCCGGTTTGGTTTTTTAATTTCCTAGGACCATTATTTGCTGTTTTTTATTTCTCGAATTTTCAAGATTAATTTTTTTTAACTTTTGAGACGAGATTGAGATTAATTTTTTTCTTGAATTTTCAAGATATTTTCGAGTCTCGCACATACCTAGAAAAGAGTATTTGTTTAAGGGGACCTAGACTTGAATCATTTGCCTACACTCTCTATGTTATGTAAGGACCTAGGTCTACTTTTATCAGAAACTACGCAACTTATGCCAAAAAACTGCCACAATATAAATTTTCTATTATTGTAAATGTGTATTATTATTATTATTATTAATAATAATAATAATTGTAAGGTACTGCATATTTAAGTTTCAAATAGCCAAAGTTATTATTTATGCTTTTAGTGAGGATTACTATGCAATCCCGTACAATTATAATAATTGTACAAATGGAATAAGCCAACTACTGAGTCGAAGCTGACTGCGTTTTCTGATAGCTCGAGGTCTTAATAAATCACGCATTTGTAGCCAACGATTTCCGCACATCCATCTTAGACTCTGCCTTAAAATATGAGTGAAGAATGACCTTAGGCACCAGACGATTCCTGGATAGCTCAGTGGTTAGAGCATTGGCGTACGAAGCCAAACGTCCTGGATTCGATTCCTGTGCCCAGGTGTCATTTTTAAATTTCCAGAATATTATATATAGACAGATTAATCCTCGCTAAAAGCATAATAGCTTAGGCTATTTGAATCTTGGTTTTAGGTTATTTGCACATTTTTCATGATCCTGTAGGAGAGGGTAACATTATTAACAAAATATAAGTAGGTTTGATTTGATTTATATTTAATTTATTTTGTTGTTTCAATAATGGAATTCTTTTGCAGGTTAAAGAAGAAGCGAAAGCTTTGTTGAGGACAATTGCTCAGAAAAGGAGTCAAGATGATGAAGAAGAAGCAGCAAAGATGCAGGTGCAATAGTCCTTGATTTGTTTACTGTTTTAATCCCAATAAAGAAAGAAAGATACACGAAATATCAGTTTCGTTACTTAACCTGAAAACTAGACAACTCAAATGCCTAAATGGCATACACAAAAAAAAATTAGAATTGTATTCATATTCTGAGTCCGTTTTATTAGTAACATAAAGAAAAATTATTCTGAATCCATAAAAAAGTATCATTGGAATCTATTGATCAATTTTTAGATGAACATTATTATTATTACTATTAACCGCCACCACATCTTACTACCAGTTCGGGTTGTACGCTTAAGTACTAATTAAGCTAATGGGTTAGGGATTGGGAAAGTTAAATTTAGAGGAAATGAACCCACATTTGATTGGAGGAATAGTGAGAAACCATTTAGGAAACCCCCCAGTTCACCCGACAGAGCTCCGAACCTCAATCTCCCCGTCCTCGGCAGTCTAGCTCAACACCAAACTAGCACATTAGCTAACTACGTCACTAAGGCGGGCAACTTTATTATTAATAAATCAAATAAGACATATTTCTATACTGTCAAATTTTATTGACTTGTAATCAATGTTGGTGGTTGAAAATGGCCTCGCTATAGAAATAAGGAGATATGTAGGCTGTTTTAGAAACTTTCGCTAGAAGGGGAATGCAAGACGGCTCACACGTCAAGCGAGATGATGGCATTCCTGAAATACCAAAAAAAATTATCTGCTGTTTGGAGATTGTAATACATCAATATGAGTTTCTAACAGTGTTCATTACTTCGAAACTTTGTTTTTGGAAAATGGATTCATCATAAGAGTGCATGATATTTTACTGGGGAAGTTAAAAAAAAAAAATCTTCTATTCAGAGTGTACAAGATATCTCACTGTATTATTTATAGATACACTGTTTTATAAGCTTTTACATAGTACACCAAAACTACTATCAAAGCATATTTACAGTTCACTTTAGATTTTTTGAATTTATAATACTTACATGAAATCACACTAACCAATATTTTTGGGCAATTGAGTACTTGGCCTTTTAAATACAAATAATGATCCATTTTGTTTATTTAAATTAGTATTAACAGGATCACAACTACACTTTTTTGTTTCCACTAACAGATGTTTTTGTTCTTTTCGGTTGTTGGCGGGGTGATAACAAATTTTCTTCAAGAGGTGGCCATCACCTCCGAAGTTCACTTTTTCAATTCGAAGCGAACTCGAATCAAACATATGAAACATTATCGAAACCGAATCCAAGTTCAAATATTTTGTTTTGGATGTTTTATGCTTAAAAAAATATTATATTGTAGCTATATATATACTTTATGCAATAAAATTGCTTGGATAATATTTTATTGTACATTACAATGCAATTCAATTTATTCAGATTCTTTTATGAATGAATATTAGTTTGTAGTATACAAAACAGCTCAGAATGGCAGTAATTGAACATAAATGGAGTATTTTAGCTGTCACTGTTTTTTAATGGTGAAGCTTCGGAGTGGGAATTTGTTTCTAAGCTTCGTACTGCCATCCATTGGCAGCAATGTAAAGGATAAACTGAGCTGCTCTTTCGTGGTAAGAACCCATGTTTGTGTCAGTTTCATTTATTCGTTCCTGTCACCCTTTCTATCTAACCAAATTTACCTTAAAAACAGGATATAAGTTCTTTAGTTTTAATGATTAATTGGCAAGTTTGGGCACTGGTATTTTTTGGTTTTTTACCCCCCTCATATTCTCTTACGAGAAATTATTACAATTTTAATTACTGTAACTCTCCTCTGGCTGTAGGTGGAGTCATCCTCATCGGTAAGGACAAGGTCTCGGACGATGGCGGAGAGAACACCCACCAATCAGGTGTCGCCCATAAATCTCAGCTTCACCTAGTGATGTACAGTGCTGAAAACACTACGCAAACAAAATGATTGTGCAACAAGATTCCAGAGGATGGAAGTAAAATACCCTTGTGTGCAACACTTTAACTCCGACTTGTTTCCTAAGTTGTCTTGAATAAACAAACAGAAAGTCACATTCCTACAAACTTATTATTCATTCAAGGGCAAAAATAGTTCAAACTCATTGTGGATTATGGCTAAAACAATAATTTATATACTAATTAACTTTATGGTAACACTTAACCCTATCCTTGGCGCGGGCGTGTAACAACATTGTTGTTAACCTAAACGTTCCTGGCGTGACCATGATTCAACATTATGTTACAATAAGCTACTGTAATGCCATCTATCAATGAACCACTGTACTTTTAGCAAGTCTGAATACTTCAAATCAAAGCTTATAGATTGGGCTACCATTTCAGTGCCATAGTATGGCCATGAATAAATTAATAAATAATAAAATATCTGTCGGGTTAGAATATATGCGTAGAAAAATGGCTACTGAACCTATACATAAAGCTGTGATACATGCGCTCCAGGGATTGGGTTAATAATTTAGTTGGTATCTGTATTAGATATAATGTCCATATAAATGTAAGATATTCTTAATGTAATTAAATTACACCCTTATTCATCACCATCATCAACAACTGTTTCCAGCCTATGGCCGAGTCAATTTAGTAAAATGCCTACATCTTCCCCTATCCTTCCATCCCCTTATTGACCAAGTAAATATATTCATGCACAAAACCGCCAACAATAGCTCGAGTGAATTTAGAAAGCAGTCCAAATTCAATCACTACCATATAAAAGTGTTTTTTTTTTATGGTTTGTTTCCTCGATTATCATCATCCAGTAGTTTCATCGTCTATAAATTGCAGATCTATTTGTATGTTTAGTTACATACATCCCAACATGTTAAGTAGACGCTGTCAAACTCGATTCATCGATACCCTTGATTCTTACTGGTATCGAAAGAATCGATCTTAATATTACGATTCTCGCTACTTGATTCTTAGCTCTCAATAAAATCGGCAACTGAACAAAACAGTAATATTCAAAATAGATGATAATCAATCATCTCTCATATTAATTTAGTTGCCATTTGACTTAAATACCGGCAAATTGTAAATATATCGTAATGGCCCGAATATATTATGATCCCAAGTATAGTACAAACGTAACATTTTGATGTTTTCTACATTAAAAAAAACCTCTCGAATATAATACGACCAGACATGAGAGTATCAAGAGGTAAAATCTTAACCACTTTGACACACTTTTTTTTAAAGTGAGACTGTCAGAATATTTGAATCAATTCTAAACAAACAAGTGATATTTTTTTTTTCTAGTCTACGTGTATATATACATACGCGTAGACTAGAATGGCAATTATTATATAAATATATCTATCATTAATTGATATATCACAACGTGTATGAAAGCTACAATATTCCTATCAAATTAAAATGGCTGCTCTCCGGTAATTATATTCTTTGTCGCTTTTCACTTTTTAATGATTTATTTAAATCTTTGAATAAGACAAGTTTAATAAAAATAGAATAAAAATCGATGTAGTTAATAAAAAATGTTATATTTATTTTAATTCAAATATTATCGATATATTGTTGCCAAAACTTCATCACTAATATTTGGCAAGCTAACATGCGTAGGATCGTTTATGGTGGACGACTTGACATTTTTATAACATGTGAAATGTGTTCTTCTTTCGGTTATAAAAATCTGCTATTTATTGAATTAATTTTGAGTTTATTTGAATTTTCAGTTTTGAAGACTGTGTTCAATAAATATCTATAAGATTGTGAGAAAATTTCAAGCAATCATATGTTCTAAATGTAAACTAAAGATAATATTTAAAGGAGGCCAAGAAAGAGATGGGAGGATTGGATAACATAAAGTGCGCAAGTGAGGGGAGAGGAATGGAAGTAGTTAAATGAGTAAGAATATTGTACGGAAAGAGGAAGATGGAGGCATTTTACAAAACCGACCCGGCCACGGCTGTAAACAGTTGATGATGGTGATGATGATGAATATAAAACTAATGGCCATCAACATAATATTTGATTAAAGAGACTTTGTGTCAAGTGACCTTGATTGATTCCCAAGCTGTGCCTCAAGGAATTAATAAAATGAATGTATTTGTTTGTCGTTTAATTTGCTTTTTATCACATCTTACTTTTTGTTATGGTCATGCAGATGTATGATATTATTCTAATGGGGTAAGAATGAGGAAGAAAGTATTTTAAAGGTAATCTACCCTCATTTGCATGGAAGAAGAGTGGGTATATTTTCTTTGGATTCATATTTTAATAATCCCATCTAGACTTTAATTTTCTACTGTTGTTGAATTTGTGTTGTAGCTTGTGTAATTTTATAAATATGTTTTGAATTATAGAATTTGCAATCTGTATATAGACATAAAATTAAAGCTGTTTTTGTATTAATTGTCTGGTTTTGTTGTTTTTATCCTCATTTTATTGTTAATGCATAAACATTTTTTTGTCTAACAATAAATTGTGTCAAGCAGGCCCATTGAGATGTTTTATGAAGGTAATAGGGCTGAGGGGGGGGACGCATAACCAACTTTTTTTGCATTTTTTACTGTGCCAGAATTTATTAATTTCTTCCATACTATGAAAATATATAGATTTGACAAGCCAGATGTCAAAAATTTCTCAAGATAGTTTAGATTTGACAGGGCATACTTAGTAGCCATTGTCACACATGCAGTAGAAACATGGACAACGAATATAAAGGCCCCTTGAGGCTCCCTTACACTCTAAATATTGTGCATTAATATTGAGCGTGTAAGGGGGCCTTAAGAGAGACTAGGAATATTGGAGGCCATGACATGGACATTGAATGTAAGAGACACTAAGAATAGTAGAGACCATGACATGGACATTGAATGTAAGAGAGACTAGGAATAGTGGAGGCCATGACATGGACATTGAATGTAAGAGAGACTAAGAATAGTGGAGGCCATGACGTGGACATTGAATGTAAGAGAGACTAGGAATAGTGGAGGCCATGACATGGACATTGAATGTAAGAGAGACTAAGAATAGTGGAGGCCATGACATGGACATTGAATGTAAGAGAGACTAGGAATAGTGGAGGCCATGACAT